>CBVK0100043010.1:1244-42882 GCA_900067695.1 Picea abies | reverse complement strand
GCTCTTCCGATCTCACCCATTCCTTTTGAATTAGTGAGTGATCTCCACTATATCATCAGGAGAGATATGGGATTGTTGGATCACAGGATAGGTGAACAGGGGTCATGAGATAAAAAAGAAGAAAGGTGAAGGTCGCGACCGTCGGATCCCATTGGAGAGAGAGATCAATGACTAGGAGGCATTGCAGGGAACTAAGTTGCATGTGAGTTAGTTTCCCATGGAGGTCCCACAATCCAAACCACGGTTTCACCAAGGGGTTACATGCCAGCGTCAGGAGAATTGCGGGGCGAAAAGCGGGTTACTCCAAACCGTTGATGTGTGCCCCCACAAATTGAAAGGCATGCAGTGATGTGACATGTTAGAGCCCAAGTGATGAACCTTTGAAGAACCAAAGTAGCTGGGAACCATCGATTTGTAGGAGGGCATGCGTCCACCGATCACGTGCTCCAAAAAAAAGTGACCGAGGTGGGGTTTTAAAGTTTGAGACTTTCGAAACCCAAAGACCCAAAAGGATCTTGGCCGTCGATCTACCGAGAGCCACACATCACCAGTTCCATGGATTTGGATAAAACCCAGTAGGGTGAGATAGCTTTTGAAGATTGAGATTTCGGAAATCCAGAGACCCGAAGTAAAACATAATCGTCAGATTGAGGAGGACATGTGGAGCAGATCCATGAACTCTAGGTGAATACTTGAAGTGAATCTTAGTCATTTGATCCAAGAGGACACGTGGCAGCATATTGGTCAGTTCGGGAATTTGGGGTTCGGGAGAATTGGAAGTGTGCTAGTATGAAAACTCCCGAAGTCCTGAAGCTCGAAGAGATGAAGTGGTGGGGCATGATGATGTCACCTGCGGGTGATGTGAACCCCATAATTTTGAAGTGATGTGGCTTGTGGATGTCACGTGGGATGACATGGAAACATGGGATGTGTGCCACATGTCAGTAAGATTTAAGCATTTGGAGTATTGAAAATTCGATTAGAACGTGACATGTGTCACTCGCCTGAATGGGCCACATGTCCGCTTCCATCATTTCACCACATGGTGATAGATCGTGTAGTACGGAGACTGGGCACTCTAGAGGGGAAATATGTGACAATTTACATTGGTTCAGAAACTCCTGAAGGCCTAAGTACATACCGACCATTGATTCCAGAAGACACACGTCGAAGGATCGTCGAATTCAAGTGAAAGCACTTTGAGATAAATTGCAGGAGGGAAGTTTTAAACTTTCAAATCCCAAAGAGCCTGAGCTATTCACAGTCATCGATATGTGGGAAGACATGTGTCGACAGATCAGGAACTCTAGGTAAAAGCATTCCGGGAGGAGGAAAATGAGAAAAGTTGAGACTCCTGAAGCGCGAAGTCCCAAAGTGGATCTTGATCATTGATCATGAAGGAGTATGAGGATCGTTGATCTGGTCTTGGATAAAAGTTATGAAGTCCTAAATCTCTAGACAAGCGCTTTTTTAGCTAAGCACAGGATCATGGCCGTGGTCATATGCAGATTGAGAGCTGAAGGACAGAGGGATAAGGGATGAATTCGTTGTCTTCGAGACAGAAAGGTGATAAGGAAGGATTTAGTTGTAGTTTCTATTCATGGTCACCTAGGAAGGTGGTTTGAAGGAGGTGCTTGTGCAGGATGAAATTTTGTGTCATCCAAGGATAATAGGCCACTATTATTTTCAGAGAATGGGGATATGGTCTCCATGAACAAAAAAAATGAAAGAGACCTGTAGCATGGTTTGGCAATTTTGTTTATCATATGCATAATTCAAACAAAATGGTCGCTAGCACATTTTTCATAATTAAGGGGCTTGATCAAATCAACTTAGGATGCGTATTGAGGAAATGGAAGAAGGCGAGGCAACCTCCAGTCATGATAAGGAGGCCGAAGGCCAAAATACCATAGTTGGTAATGAAGAGATAGAGTCCAATGGACACAAGGGAAAAGGAGAGCAAGAAACATTAATAGAAATGGTAAGAAGCTTGAATATGGAAGTGCAGAGCTACAAAGTAGACAATGAGAGATTGATGAGAGAGAAAAGTAAGATAAATGCTCAAGAGTTGTAGATCTTGAATCAATTGCAGAGGAAAACGAAGAAGGGATCGAACGGAAGACAAGAGGAAGAAGGCATATGTCATGAAAGAAGAAATGATCGTGGAACGGTTGGTTATTCCAGAAGTGCTATCTGAGCTCATAGATACCACTCACCTCCTTACTCAGAAATAAATCTTTATGCATCGAATGATCCTGTAAGCAGTCCAGAGGTATCTCCATTTAGGCAAAAAATAAGGAAACAAGAGGTAGATAGTTTGCAAGGAGAGCTGAGGAAGCTCAAGCCACCTTCCTTCGATGCTGAAAGAGAAAGGGAAGATGATGTCGAAGCATGGTTTCTTGGGCTCTGGAGATATTTTCAATTGCATAACTATTCATCAAACCTGGAAGCTAGGATTGCCACCTACCATTTACTTGGGAAGGTTGCAGTGGGGTGGGACCAACTGAAGCAAGTGGAGAATGTTAATGAAAGTAGGATCACTTTTAAACAGTTCAAGAAGTACTTCCAGAAGGAGTACCTCTCAGAGCATTTCTATGACAAGAAAATGCACGAGTTCTTTGAACTCGGGTTGGGAAGCATGACTATGGCAGAGTACGAGAAGAATTTCTTGAGATTTTTAAAATATGTCAGGTTCATTGGTGATGAGAAAGTGAAAATAAAAATATTTCTAAGTGGACTGCCAACCTTTTATAAGAAAAAGATCAAGTATGATGAACCCAAGACCTTGAATGAAGCTATCAGGAAGGATAAATACCTATATGAGAAAGGCCAGGATAGAGAATCCCTTATAAGGACAATAAAAATGCAAAGTTCGATCAGAGGAGGAAAGGATTCAAACCTCCCTTCAATAGGAATGAGCCTAATAGAAAACATCAAGATCATTATGCTAAGGGAGATTTCAAGAAGGACGATTCCTTGGGAAAAAGGGGAATACCACCAATCCAATGTTGGGGATGCAAGGAACATCACCTATACAAGGATTTCCCTCATAGAAAATACAGAGAAGATTGTGCACAACATCGAAGAGGCTACAACAGTCAAAGATATGGGAAGAATCTATGTAGATTTAAATGATCGACAAGCAGAGTACCAAACAAATATGATCGAGGTGGAAGGTAAGATCATAAATCAACCTGTTGCTATTTTGATTTATTCAAGAGAAAGTCATTGCTACATTGATCCTAAGATAGTGTATAGATTACATTTGGAGAAAAGTGAATTTGGAAAAGCAAGCTTGGTTCAGTTAGACACTGGAACCAAAAGAAGAATCCATGATATGGTCATAATCTGTTCCATGAGTCTTAATGGCGTGAATACTAGTACTGAACTAAATATCCTACCATTGGGGTCTTATGATGTTCTAATTGGGATGGATTGGTTGGACAAGAATCATGCTATCCTAGATTGTCATAACAGGACATTTACATGTCTTGATGGAAATGGAAAATAGAGCACTGTGAAAGGAGTTCCAAGACCCATCTCTATAAGGGAGATTTTGGCCTTACAGATGAAAAGATGTTTTATAAAAGGATGTCAATTGTATGCAGCTCATGTGAAAGATCTAGATAATATGAAGGGGCCAAGCCTTGAATATTTCTCGATACTACAAGAATTTGAGGATGTATTCCAAGAAATATCTGGATTTCCACCAAGAAGGGACATATATTTATCAATTGATTTAGTGCCAGGAGCTTCCCGGATGTCAAAAACACCTTACAGAATGAGCACACCAAAGTTAAAAGAATTACAAATGTAGTTGGAGGAATCGTTGAAGAAAGGGTACATACGTCCAAGTTTTTCACCTTGGGGAGCACTAGTACTTTTTGTCAAAAAGAAGGATGGAACCTTGAGGTTGTGTATTGAGTTATGATAGCTGAACAAGTACACTATAAAGAACAAGTATCCTCTACCCCGAATTGATGACATCTCTGATCAACTAAGAGGAGCAAAGATATTTTCAAAGATTGACCCGAGTGTAGGATACCATCAGGTAAGAATCAAGGAAGAAGACATTCATAAGACAATATTTAGGACTAGGTATGGGCATTATGAATTTGTAGTGGTGCCATTTGGACTAACCAATGCACCAACTGTCTTCATGTGCTTAAGGAATGGCATATTTGAAAATTATTTGGACAAGTTTGTCATAGTATTCTTGGATGACATACTTATCTATTCTAAGGTTGAAGAGGAGCATGAACATCACTTAAGATTGGTATTGCAAGTACTGAAAGAACATCAGTTGTATGACAAGTTGAGTAAGTGTTATTTTTATCAAAAGTAGATCCATTACTTGCGGCACATTATCTCAGAGCAGGGCATAGCAGTAGATCCAGAGAAGATCAAAGCCATTAGAGGGTGGCCAACACCAAGAAATGTGTCAGACGTTGGATCTTTTATGGGATTATCTAGCTACTACAGAAGGTTCATAGTAGGGTTATCTAATATTTCTCATCCCATCACTTCTTTGCAAAAGAAGGGAACTAAATTTGAATGGACACTCAAGTGTGAAAATAATTTTAATCTGTTGAAAGAATTACTTACTAGTGCACCTATGTTAAATATTGTTGACCAAAATGAAAGTTTTGTGGTATGTACTGACACTTGTAAGGAAGGACTTGGGGGAGTCCTCAAGCAAAATGGACATGTCATTGGATATGAGTCCATAAAGATTAAGAAACATGAGAGGAACTATGCCACGCATGACTTGGAACTTACTGCCATTGTTCATGCCTTGAGGATGTGGAGGCATTATCTCATGGGGAAGAAATTCGAATTAATGATAGACCACATTGGCCTGAAGTATCTTTTTGAACAACTGACCTTGAATGCTAGGCAAACAAGATGGCTGGAATTTCTAACTGAATATGACTTCGATATCAAGCATATCAAGAGAGAGGAGAATAAAATTGTCGATTCACTTAGTAGAAGAGTGCATCTCATGCATGCTATTGTTGTCAGTATGCATTAGTCAGACTTGAAGAGCAAAATTTTGGATGGTCTTGTTACAGACCAGCATTACCTACAGGTAAAGGAAAGATTACAGCAAGGCGATGTACAAAAACAATTAAAGGAGTTTGAGATAAAGGAAGACAAATTACTCATGCATAAAAAAAAGAATCTATGTTCCTATTTCTAGAGAACTGAGGAATTTGGTACTGAAGGAAATGCATGATGTTCCTTATGCTGGACATCTCGGTTACTAGAAAACAATTACAGCAATAAGAAGCCATTTCTTTTCGAAGGGAATGAAGAAGGATGTTGCTAATTACATTGCTCGATATATGGAATGTCAGAAGGTGAAGGCTGAGCATAAGCACCCAGCGGGTTTGCTATAGCCATTTCCAATTCCAGAGAAGAAATGGGAAGTGATCACCATGGATTTCATCACAGGATTACCCAGAACGAATAAGCAACATGATTCAATCATGGTGGTGGTTGAAAAATTAACAAAGGATGCTCATTTTGTGCTTGTGAAGACACCACATACAGTTGTTAATATTGCAGAAATTTTCATGATGGAAATTGTTAGGTTGCATGGGATACCTAGGATAATTGTCTCAGAAAGAGATACAAAGTTTACCTCCAATTTATGGAGGGTATTGTTTAAAGGATTTGGCACAAATCTAAACTTTATCACAACATATTGTCCCCAAACAGATGGGCAAACAAAGAGAGTCAATCGAATAATTGAAGACATGCTGAGAATGTATGTGATGGATAAGCCATCTAAGTGGGAAGATTACTTACACTTGGTTGAGTTTGCATATAACAATGGGTATCAAGCTTCATTGATAATGAGCCCATTTGAATCCTTGTATGGTAGGAAATGAAATACTCCAGTGAGCTCGAACAACCCAATAGATAGAGTGGTACTTGGGCCAGAGTTGCTCAAGGACATGAAAGACTAGGTGGTCAAGATTAAGAAGAATTTAAAGGTAGCTCAGAATAGACAGAAAGCTTATGTAGACAAGAACATGACAACTAGATAATTTAAAGTAGGGGAGCATGTACTTTTGAAATTGAAGCCTAAGAAAAACTCTTTGAAATTGGGTAGTTGTGCAAAGCTGGAAGCCAGATTCTGTGGTCCATTTGAAATATTGGACAGAATAGGGCCAGTTGCATACATGCTTGCATTACGTGCTTCCATGAATGTGCATAATGTATTTCATGTATCTTTACTAAAGAAATATGTACATGATCCTTACCATGTTATTGGTTGGCATATGATTCAGGTAGAGACAAAGGGAGACTTTCAAGTTCAACCAACACGGGTATTGGATAGAAAGGTAAAAATTCTCCAGAATCGAGTTATAGAGCTGGTAAAAGTTCAGTGGACCTACTATGGTCCTGAAGATGCTACCTGGGAGCATGAATATTCCATGTGGGTAGAGTACCCGCAACTTTTAGAATAAATTTGAGATTGTGATATCTATTTTGTATATGCACTGAGGCCAGTGCCAAAATAAGGGGGAGGGGATGTAACACCCCAGGTTGTGAACCTCCATTTTAAATAATGTATTGTTACAATGCTGAGAGGCCTGAGTGCCCAAACAATTATTTAAAGGGGAAGTATGCCCAAGAAATGTAATACTTTGATCATTATTAATAATAAACACATCATTGGATGCTAGACAGATAAGGACTAGAGTTATAGGGGGGAATATGACTCCATAAGAGATGGGGGATTGAGAGACTAAATGTTTATTCCTATGTTAATTACCTTGTTTCCTAAAGGTGGGGTGGGGGGAATCGGTTACATGATCTTCTTGGGGAGGCCAGGAGGTTCTTGATTTCCCCACGAACATACTTAAACCCGCCCCTGGTCTGATTGTGGGGTTAGTCATTGGCTTGTTCGCTCCGTCACCTTTGTGTTACCTCATTCTTACCCTCACACACTCCCATGCACTTACCTACCTCCTCCATCCATCCTCACCCGCGTGTTGATCTCGGGAAGGGGGACCAAACTACGAAAGAATTAGCCATGGGATAGTTGGTTGTAGTGGCCTCTAGTGTGATCCAGTCATGCCTTGAGGTCTGCATGTCAGAGATGACATGGCCTCTGTCCAGCATGGCTCACAACTGCAAGTCCTGAGAGTTACATCATTGAGATTCTGAACCAGTTGCGTTGGAGGCCCAAATAAGGAGAAGGACTTCCTGAGGGACTACGTGGCTGAGAAAAGTGGAGGTTCATTCTCTTGAGTGGTGCAAGATGGGTAGAAGAGAGATGGGTACTTGGATTGCTGTGAGTGTTGGGAAGCCTATGAGATCTTGAGAGATGATTGGTTTGGGAAGCCAAGTTCACTCTGGAACCGTCCTTGTGGATTCATAGCCCTGGCTCAGGGGTGACGCTACTGTTGAGATTTGAATCAATAGTGTCTACGGTTGGGTGGAACGTCCTTGGTCTGCAGCCAATTGGTGTCATCTTTCATAAATATAAGTGCTCTCCGTTGTGATATCATTATCTATGTATGAATGTTTTTCTGTTGTATATTTAATTATCGTTAATTGAATCTTTAGAACATGCATGCTTGCTGGATATTACTGTGCATGTTATTAATTCTCTTATCTTATGCATCTTTAATAAACAAAGAAGGTATCGGTATGAGAAAGAAGTCCAAGGGTGGGCTTGCAGGTAGCATACCCCGGCCTACGGCTGGCGGGGTATGTTACAATCTCATTCATGATGCATCATTAACCAAGGCCCCATCATCTCAATTTGTTCCCAAAGCCACTACCAAAATCGAACGTCAAATGGGTTAATTCCTCAAATCTAGCCATCGTTAATCCTCCTCCTCCCCCTGCGCCTCTCTAGCTTTAATTATTCAAAATATGGAGACTACTAAATGTCGTCTTGTTATCGCTTACCACGCTCTCACACAAGCCCTAATTAAATATCGCTATCCCTTACCCCAGATTGAAGATTTTCTCAACCACTTACAAGGGGCATCCTTCTTCACCAAGATGGATTTGACATTAGGAAATTATCAAGTGCGCATGCAGCCAACATATATATGTAAGACAACATTCATGACTAAGTTTGGTCTTTATGAGTGGTTGATCATGCCCTTCGACCTTACCAAGGCATCGACAACATTCATGCGACTAAGCAAGGACATCTTTGGGCCACACCTGGGTAAGTTGGTAGTTATTTATCTTGATGATATTTTGATTTTCAGTAGGTCCGAGGGCGCACCTCTTCAACATGTATTCATAGTATTGGACTTACTATGGCAACATCAGCTTCAGGCCATAGATCAATGGCCAGCGCTAACCAAAGTGCATATGCTCAAAATATTTATGGGTGGCACTAATTTCTTCAGGAAATTGATCTCCCATTTTTCTTAGCTATGTCGTTTGTTGCATCCATTAACAAATCAAGCCAACTTCATATGGAATGCATACACACAACAACAATTTAAGAAGTTCAAGAGCACATTATTCTCTCCTTCAATCCTTCACTTGTTGGAGTTGGAACGACCTTTTGAAATTGAGATGGATGCCTCTCAATTTACAATTGGAGTAGTGTGTAAACAGGGAGGTCACCCGGTGACATACCACTTCAAGATCCTTTTCACACCCAAATTCAATTACAACAACTACGCCAAAAAAATCTACTTCCTAATGCATGCTTTATAGAAGTGGCACCATTACAACAGAGCCACACACTCTTCCACTGGCTTCTCACCTTTCGAGGTATGTTTTGGATTTCAATCTCTATCACCCATAGAGATGCCTCTCATTTTGGCTCCATCGGGATCAACACATCAACATCGAAAACAACAGGTTGACCATAGTGGCGTTCATAATTTATCACAACAACACACCTAAGTTGTAGTTGGCTTGCATGTAACATCGGATCGTGCCAAGCAACATCATGCTTCATACTTGGTCGGTAAACAATGCCTAACTCCAGTGCATGCCAACGGGATGATAGTGAATATAATGCAGTGAAGCTTTCCTCAGTTGGTAGCGGAAGCAGGGATGCTTCCAGATCTAAACAAGGAGGAATTGGGCCACCAAGAAGGGTGTCCCCCTTCCTCGAACAACTAGTAGAAGAGGATCAGTATTCACTCAAAAACTTTTCTTGTAATCTTATCTCGCCAGTCGTGGAAGCAAGGTGTTCTAAAAGAATGTTTACTATGTTGTTTTCTGATCTGTGTCAGTGTTAGTTAGTTTATAAATTTGTAATAAAACCTTTGCTAGTATATTGAGCAAGCATATATCTAAAATAAGTTGTTAGTCAGTTTGTGTCTGTTCATTGCTGCGGGAAAGTACTCTCACTAGTCTGAATGTGCAGAGCATTGCAAAAATAAAGAAACAACTACCATTGTAAGAAGTCTCCCTGCATTATTAAAGGGGACGTTTTCTCTGTAATGGATTTTGATGATGTTTTTCGAATCTTCTGTTCTCTTCTCTGCATTTGTGTTGTTTTTTGTGAGAGTGTGTAAGTTTCTTGTGCATCAAGCGACTGGTGTGCCCTCTCTATTCATTGCTTGTATGCATGTTGGCCTATGTTTTTATGAAGTGCACATTGAGAGAACATAGTGTGCCCTCTTGGTGAGTGAGTTCATTGGTCTTTTTTGATGTGCACCCTCCATGAGATGAATGCACCCTCTTCTTCAACAATCTCCTAGCAAATCAACCTACTAATGACATTCATATCCAACTTTGATGCTAGTGACCCCCTTGAGAGGGCTTGTGTTGTGATTTACAATTGAGTTAACCAACAAGACTATGTGTGTGTATTTGATTTCTTATTTTATGGAGTGTATATACCCTACCTCACTCTAAATTAGAACTTGTAACCTAAGTAAGAGAGATGTGTTTTTAACCATTAAACCACACTCAAATTGTACATTAATTTATAAAAATGCAAAGAATATATATAAACATTTATTTTACATACTGATATACAAAGTAGTAAAAATAATAATTTAAATGGATTGATAATATACAATGCAAGCACGCATAAAAATCCACTTAACTGCATCAACTAGATTCTATAACTTAATATAAAATATAACTAGATGTCTTTTACAATCTAAGTGGTTATATATACCTCGTCCGATTAAACAGTAAAATCTTTATCCTAAGTTGACCCAATGAGGCATGGATAAGACGTAATAAATCAAAAAAATATACAATGATAACAAATATCAAGTATGAGTTCAGATGAATTTGCACATATATTAAATTTACACTTTGTGGTTGGTGCAAATGAGAGATATTTTGATTTGACGATACATAAACCACACGGGGTATGTGGCCACTATCAAAATAATGTTACGCTGACGAAAACAAAAGCAGACCACTCGTACCACAGCCACGTACTGGAACAACAATTCTAAATTCCTCACGAGCAAATAGCTACAGGGCAAAAGATCTCCATAAACCACTGAGAGGGTATGTGGCCACTGGCCACTATCAATAAAAAATAATGTTACAGTGACAGAAACAAAAGCAGGCCTCTCTACCATAGCCACGTAGCGGAGCAACAATTCTAAAACGAGCGAATGGCTACAGGGCAAAAGATCTCCATAAAGCACTGAGGGATATGCCACGTAGTGGCAGCAACAATTCTGGAGCGAATAGCTACAGGGAAAAAGCTCTGCATAAATCGCTGAGAGGGTATGTGGCACTGGCCACTATCAATAAAAATAATATTACCGTGAGGAAAACAAAAGCAGGCCACTCGTACCATGGCCACGTAGCGGAGCAACAATTCTATATTTCTCACGAGCTAATACCTACAGGGAAAAAGATCACCAAGTCGCACAAAATATTTAAGCGTCATTCTCAGTGGAAAATAGACACGATTTCCAATACGCGACTATTACTTAAAATAATCAAAACGATTCAGTGAAGCACGAACAGATCCGTTGTCTCGGCAAATATACTCGATTTTTCAAACCGTCCTTAATGATCGTCTCTGTAGAAAAAAACCGAAAACCATATCTCCACGCGGCAGGCTGCCGATATAGTCTTCGCTTACTGATGAATGAAGCAACTTCTTCGTCACCAAAAGTTTGAAGCAATTAATACCGCCTCCTCCTATAATCTGCAGCCACATTGCGTCCTGTTTAACGATTTCTCAGTAAAATCATTCAATGATTACGTTGGGTCCATGCACAGTATTCCGGCCAATTTGCGAAACGATAAAATATATATCGCTGTCCACTTTGCCTTTTAGCTCTGAAAACGCCTCGGGCAGCAGGGAGACAGCCAATTGTCGTTCCAGTGGTGCTGGAAATGACAAAGTATGGAAAGGCCTTTTTAACAGTACTTTCGGTGGAAGGCCTCCAGTGGTGCTGGAAATGACAAAGTATGGAGAGGCCTTTTTAACAGTACTTTCGGTGGAAGGCCTCTTGATATTTTCAGCCATGGTCCAAGCTGAGCCTGCCTTCCATGTCCTTTCTCACGATATTTTGAGTTATCGTCAAAGCTGAGCCTGCCTTCCATGTCCTTTCTCACGATATTTTGAGTTATGGTCAAAGCTGAGCCTTCCGTGTCCTTTCCTATGTCTTGCTGGCCTATCTCTCCATCTTCCAAATCATGAAGTTGTCAAATCACTTGCTGGGTATCCCCTGCACAAATCGCTATAAATGGTGAACGACAATATTCTCACTTCGACATTCCCCAGGTCCGGCTTAAGGGGATATTTATTTTTTAATAGCTGATCACAGAGTCGTTCCTTCAGCAAATCCAGACTAGGAGTATGCATTATACTTGGTTTTTTAGAAGGCTGATAACTTACACGGAGCATTTACAAGTCAAGAAGCTATATTGTTTCGTTGGCTAATTTAAATGGAGAACATAAGCCGGTGGGGAGCTTCTGACATTGAAGATGAGGAGGAAGCAGAGACGAGAAAGGGTCCCTGGACTGTCGAAGAGGATATGCAGCTTACTGGATATATACGCTTACATGGGGAAGGGCGCTGGAGCTTTCTTGCCAGAGCAGCTGGTATGTAAGAATGATTTCTTCCTAATACGTGCATCTGTGATTGTTAAATGTCTATAATAACACTGTGATTGTTAAATGTCTATAGAGTTTTTCCATTTCGTGCGTGGTCGGTTATTATTTCTTGGAATCACAATTTGTCAGATTGATTTTTTTTTCTTGTAACGGCGGCTTAGAGAGAAATTGATTCGTCCTCGAGATTTTATCTTTTTGGGTTAATCAAAATTTGAATTGTATCTATTGCACAGGACTCAACAGAACTGGCAGGAGCTGCAGGCTAAGGTGGCTTAATTCCCTCCGGCCTGATCTCAAGCGCAGCAAGATCACTCCTGAAGAAGAGCGTTTGATTATTGAACTCCATGGCCGTTGGGGCAACAGGTATACTATATATATTCATCATAAAATGCAATGTATAGTGGGGTTTCTGATATTTAGTACATATGGCTTTCTAAATATATGCAAATTCAAATGGTTAGATGGTCTCGCATTGCACGGAGTTTACCAGGAAGGACGGATAACGACATTAAGAATTACTGGAGAACTCGAATCAAGGGAAAATTGAATCTACAAGCTGAGTGTGGCGGCGCAGGCATAGGTGCGGAGAACCGACTACATTTTGAACGTTTGGGCTCCAACAACCTCGCAACTTCATCTCAAAGACCGCACGACCTAGACAAAACAGAGCCTTCGACTAGCTTCCCAACGCAAAATACCGAGGAGATAGCAGATCAGAAAAACAAAACCCCATATCTGCAAGATGGTATTTCGCCACAGGTAATTCCTAATCGAGAAGAAATTTATGTCTCTGGATTGCAGGGAGAAATTCATAGTCCTCAAATCAATGATTATGGGCAACCAGGTTCAGATTTGCAGGAGCATTTGGAAGGACCAGGGAACCACGTGTTTGAGAACAGCCTACCTTACAACTTTTCAGTGGGTTCTGTTGGAAGTCTGCTATATTCTTCTGAGTTCTGTGCAGATGGTGCCACTCGAGATGTCACAATACCACCTCCTCCTTCCTATATGGTAGCTTCCCCAGAGGTCTTTTCAGACAGTGAGGCTTACTTGAATCGTTATTCGGATGTTCTGTGGATCATGGATGAAGAAGATGACTGCTGCACTGGCAGTAAACATTCCGCGTTTCGGAATGAAAGACGATCGTACTGAGGAACAATACAGAAACTTGTGGAATGGAATTGTTTGTTCTATCTACTTCTTCTTTCCTTTCTCCATACGGTCGGATCAGTAGAGTTTTGTATACACGGCCAATTTTAAACGACGCATACGTTTTCTCTATTCTTACCATTCTCCAAGAATAATATGGTTTCTGATTACCATTCTTACTGTTCTGTCCTGGTAAATTGTTTTGGAATAGTCTCATGATTGTCTAATCTCTAATCTGTAGAATGAAGAATGGAAGAACGAGCACACCTTGGATAAAGAACGTATGTATTTTAGATGTCGTGTGTATATTCTGATATCATACCTGAGTGTTTCTGGCCAATATAGCCTGGTCACATCCTTCGGCTTCCAATGCATCTAACCTGTCGCTGCAACCAACGGCTAGAAATATGTCATGGGAGGCAATCTCTCTAGCACTTTCACATTTACTTTAGCATTTCTTCACTCTGACTCAAAAACACTGATATTCCTCTAACAAATACAAGAGGCAGTGAGAGTGACTCGAACGAATTCCAAAGAGGCCACGTAGAGATGGAAAGGCCAAAAGGATGAGTGAGAGAGCAGATGCGGCGGTGCAAATAGGAATACCACGCCGGCTCTCCCTTTAACTTCAGGGTGTGAACGAGGAGCAGGGGCACGAGCCCCCTTGAAACCTCTCAATTGTTATCCATATAGGAGAGATCATGGTTGCGGGTTGAATGAGTGGAAGATTACCCCGTAAGCCCACATTCATTGACAGTCGAGTTGATCTTTGTAGGTGACTAATATCCAGGTTGCTACACATCATGTAGCATTGAATGTTGGTGTAAGTGGATTATATATTTCGTCAAAATTTTAATCAGGTAAATGAATTATACCCTATTAAATTTGAATAACAATTTAGATTTAATGAAATATAATCCACCTGCAACAATGTTCAATCGAAACATAGCAGGCTGTATATTGCTGACCATCTTTGTGTCTATTTTAATGGCCATCATTGTCTATCTTAACATTTTGTTTTCCAGTTTGACACAAAAGACACGGAATGTGGAGTATGGGTTAGAGAGAAGATTGTGTTGTCTTTTCAATATGTGAATGACAATGACAGGTAAGATTGTGTTTAGTCTTTTCAATGCTGCTCACATATATGTGAGCATGTGTCAATGTGAATCATAGTCAATAGGATTATGTAGCGGGGAGATGTCTTATGTTATTAAGATTTTTTTATTTTTTAAAGGTTGTTTTTAATTTAATATAGAAATATATAATAAGGTAGAAATACATAATTAGCACAGCAGTGAAAGAGCTGCTGGTGAACGCCGAAAGGTTGAGAAGATAAAATGAAGTATGTATAGTTGATAGTGTAAATTAAAGTGTTTTTTTCTTATCATATATTATTTAAAATGAAAAATGAAAATTTAGAAAAATTAGAAGAAATTATTAAAGATATATGTAAGATTTATTAAAATAGGATGTAAAAGGATAAAAAATATATATATATATAATTAACTTTTTGAATTATAAATTTTATTTATCTAAAAATAATATAATTTAAAAATCAGTTGCTATATATGTCCATACATATATTTATGGTTAGTATTTAAAAAATTTCTTGAAACAAATTTATAAATCATAGTGGTTATTGTGAATCATTATTTTTAATGTCAATTTTATATATTTTTAAAATTAAGAATGTTAGTGAAACCCAACACCAAATAATATGTTTTTCAAATTGACAAGGAAATGTAAAAGCTATGCCAAAAATAAAAGACTTATGTATTTTTTATCTAGAAATCTATAATATATACATGCAATATTTAACTTAATCTAGAATAATTTATTGATCCATTTTGATGATGTTACCCAAAAACTCCTAAATTAATGATTATAGTCTACTGAATGATGAGATGACACAATAAAAAATAAAAGAACTCAAATTACATAAAGATTACATACTTTTGTTTCATCTTTAAGTTTCCTTCAATGGAATGAAAATTGATTTCATCATTTCCAAATACAAAAAATCACATGTAAAATGACTCACATATGTTAATTTAATGGATTCTCTTAAATTCCATTACTCAAAATAAGAAAATAATTTCACCATTGAAATCCTTGTGAAATTATGAGAAATTTGATTATAAAGTCGACCAATTTTCAAATTAGCTTAATTTCACCCTCTTCGGCATGTAAAACAATGCATTAAATGCTCATTAATGGAAAACTGAGCGAATACTTTTACAAATGACTTCAAATCACAAAATCATGATCGTTGCAAAAAATCGTGAAAAATGAGTATAAAGTTGCATAGGTGTTGTCATTATACCTCATGTCACACTTTACAAGACAACATATTTAACCTCTTCTTGGAACACAAATAGAGACATCCGTACAACCTATAAATATATACCATGTCTTGGAAACAGTGTCACCTCGGAATCCGTGTCTAAGGATATGTGTAATGTGTTGGGATCCCTTCCCAATATATAGGGTGCGGGTCTAACTCCCCATCTCAATTCACTGACAAATTAACTCTATATTTAGTGGAATCCCATTAATTGTGGGAGGTTTGGCCTAACAGTAAACCATTGGCTATATTTAGTAGAGGTCGAGGGTTTTATTCCCTGCGACCCTTGGCATATTCGTTGGGGTGTTTTATAACAAATGGTATATATTATATATAAATAGTATATAGTATAGCTATATATTGTATATATATTAATTTGTCGGTTGTATTTTTTTAAACTTCCCGGTCGAACTTTGTTACAAGACCCCCATGCTTTGGATTGTTGGTTGCATGGTGTATACTTGAATCAAAGGCTATGGGTCGAAACTTAGTCCCTTGGCCTTTTTCCACCAAAAAACACTTCAACATAAATTTAGATATATTGTGTGACATATAAATTTTATGTCAGATATAAGAGCGTGTTGGTTGTCAGGGATATGTTAAGTCTTGGGAGGTTATGGAGGCTGTGGGTTTGACCCCTATTGACTCCATAATTTTAAAATACATTAATCAATATTTCCTAATGGGAGGTTTCCACGTGGCGACCTCTCATTGGCTCTCTAATGCCACTTGTCAATGGATGATTGGTCCACTTGTGCGCCATTTGTCAACCTACAATTCCTCCACCTCAAGGTATGATATGCCTAGTCATCTACCAATAATCATGCACCACCTGTCACCCTTGCATTGGTGACACATGTCACCTCTTTTTCCCATGTACATTTCCCTTTGACTTCGATGACTGAAACTTTGGCCAGTTATAATGTTTGCATACGAACTTTGTTTGAGGCAATTTTTACACCATTGGAAAGCTGACAATGAGCTCTACACAATGATGCCTTTTTTGGGATGATTTGAGATGGTAGAATTTTGAGCATTTATGGATCCCATGGAACCTCTGTGAGCATTCCAGATCCTCCTGGACCTCTGTGAGTGTTTGTTATGTCCTCATGGATCACACCCTCCCACTGAAGAACTTTTGGACCTCCAAAAGTATAGAAATTCAACAACTTAGTGATGATAATTCACACTTCCATCTTGCTAAATATCTTGGAATTTAGTCTTCATATTGGGTCTTTGATCATAGGTACTATATCAGTGCACTTTTGTTTGCTTCTATGGAATATAGCTTTGAATCTGCCCCTATCACTAATATCTCTCGTTCTCGCTCATAGATTCCCTCACAATAAAAGTATTTGTCATTGAATATCTTCAATACATGTACTTGTATTTCAACATCCACTCCCATCTCCTTTTGCTGAAGATAGTCTATCTCAACCACTTTGAAACCAAGTTGAATGTTGATCTACGAATTTCCCATTTGGACTCTCTATTCTTGTACTACTTGATGTATCTATAGGAGTCCCCGAATGAATACTCTGTTAATTGTCACTCCTAACTTGAAGAATAATTTTTCTTGTAATGTTATTATTTTTACTTGATTTCTTCTGTTGAAGGTATACATCCATACGAACATGACATCGAATTTAAATATTCTTATAACATACACCTTTATGCCTCTTATTTTTTGAAGAGGATTACTTCTCGTTTACCATCACTAGAAAGTTTTTCATTACTTCAATGCTCTCTCCACTTTTGATCTACATGTTCCAACTATTTGCATCCTTTTTTTCCTTCACTTTTAGTTCTTCTGAATCAAGAACGTTTTCTTATACAATTTGATCCATATGTAGCACTTTAGTTGATTACAAGACAATACAATTTCCCATATTGTTTTCTTAAATGCCTTAGAAATCTTTATAACAAAATTTCTCTCACTGTAAAACAATATGTATAGATGGCTATCTAGAAACCTTCCCAACACCTTCTCTTATAAAATTTCTCGCACTCATACAAGGTGGAAATACAAAAATTTACAGAGTCATTCTCACTCTTATAATTTACAATGAGTGGCTTACAATCCTTCTAATAGACTTTAGGATATTTACACATATAAAAATTATATTTACAATGAAAATTTTAAAGATGATGTAGTGATGGACTCATTCTCTCCAGTGTACTGGGAGGACTCTCACAACTTCTGACCTCTGAAAATGCCTCTAACCATGATACTTAATCTGGCATTGAATTTGATGCAAAATATGATGCTAAATCCAAGTAACCATTAGAAAAAAATACAGTTCTTCCCGGTAACCTTTATAACCTCTCTTTGTGAATACCAAGCACTATTGGGATGTCTGGAGTTGCTTCTCTTGAATACACAAGTACTCGACCATTATGGAATGTGAATACATGACTATCATCCTCAAATGCTGCAACTGAGAGTAGGTTGACATTCAAGTATGAAGCATACAACATATGTTATATTCCCATAAATCCTCCCGACTCAAGTTGGAATCAAGTAAATATCCATACCCTCTTATTTCTTGTATGGTATTGGTTCCAGATCCCATAAAGAAATTTGTGTCAGACTCTAAGAAATGAAAACACAGTGATGTCATCCCAGTCATGTGGCGAGATGAGACACTGTCCACAAACCATTCTTTGATGTATTCATATATCACTTTGCCAAGACTATCCATTAGGAAGTATTCTCTCCCAATCCTTTCATTAGGACCAATAACTTCATCTGGAGTTGATGCTTGTCTTCTTACAATTGTATTTAAATTCTTTTTGTTCTTCTTCAGACATAAGTGTGGATAAAATATCCAACACTTCTCGATATGATCTTCACTCTTACCACATTAAGAGTAGAGTGTCTTGTTCCACGATCCCTTCTGATAATTTCTCCTTTTCCTCTGACTTGAGAAATGATTCAACTTCTTCTTGGAAGGATTTACCGATACAAACTATCTTCTTCGACACTTCTCCACATCATGGTTTCTAGTTCCATAGGAAGCACATTGATAACTAGACCATTCACCAATGAGAAAAGTATTCATTCCTTCTCCTGTAAAATACACATATTTCTCTCAAGATGCTTTACACATGTTACTCTTCTCTAGAATGGAAGGTAAGGCCAATTGCTTATGTAGGACTTCTTCATATGAAGTTTTATTTGCTTCATCTACCCTTGAGATTTCTCCATATTGATGGGAAAAAGAATAATATGGAGAGTCATCTTTCTTGATCATGTTTTTTGAGGGAGATAGTCTCTTGTGTAGTCGACACTTCTCATTCTTTGTTTGTCCAAATTTACCGATTTTTGGTGGAAATATCTCCAACATTCTTTCTAATTCATGAAAAATACTCATCTGAAACTATTCATGACATAATAATTGATCTTGCATCCTTTGCTTCTCTTCCTCAAGAGCTTGCAACTACATTCTTAGCCCAGAATTCTCCTTTTGTATTTTCCAATTAATGTTCTTTTGCAACCTTGACTTCATGAGAACTTTACTCAACATGTCTTCTTGATAAGAGCCTTCAAAATATTCACCAAATGAACTCTTGGATTTCATGTCACATCACCAACTTGCAACACACGCCAAAACTAGCTATGATACCACTTGATCCGGAAATCCTTAGACACCACTTATTTTTTTAAGTATATACATACAATATCTAACTTAATCTAGAATAATTTACTGATTGTATTGGGGTGGTTTGCAAAATTTTAATGATGTCCTTTTTACCCAAAAACTCATAAATTGATGATTAGGTTGATGAATAATGAGATGACACAGTATAAAATAAAATAACTCAAACTACATAGAGATTACATACTTTTGTTTCATCTTTAAGTTCCCTTCAATCCAATAAAAATTGCTTTCATCATCTTCAAATACCAAAAATCACATCTAAAATGACTCACATAGGCTCATTTAATGGATTATTTTAAATTCCATTACTCAAAACAAGAAAATAACTTCACCATTGAAATCCTTGTGAAATTTAGATAAATTTGACTATAATGTCAACCAATTTCCAAACTGGCTCAATTTTACCCTCTTTGGCATGCAAAACAATGCATTAAATGCTATTTAATGGAAGATTGAGAAAATACTTTTACAAATAAATTCAAATCACAAAATAGAGCTCAAATTCACAATCCTTGTGAAAAAATGTGAAAAATGAGTATAAAGTTTCCTAGGTGTTGTCATAAGAATCATGGCATGCTTTACAAGACAACATATTTAACCTATTATTGGAACGAAAATCGAGACATGTGTACAACCTCGAAATACATACTATTTCCTGGAAACTGTGACACCTCGGGATTTAGGCATACCTTGAACCCTGTGTCTCAGGATTTGTGCAATGTGTTGGCATTTGTGTCCAATATATAGGGCACGAGTATAATTCATCGTCCGAATTAACTGACAACTTAGCTCTATATTTAGTGGAATCTTAAACCGTTTTCTATATTTAGCAGAGGTCGGGGATTCTCTTCCCCATGACCCTTGGCATACTCATTGGTGTGTTTTTATAATACACGGTGTGTGTGTGTGTGTGTGTGTGTGTGTGTGTGTGTGTGTGTGTGTGTTTTTATAATACACGGTGTGTGTGTGTGTGTGTGTGTGTGTGTGTGTGTGTGTGTGTGTTTGTCAGTTGTGTTGTTTTAAACTTCCTGTGTGAACTTCATCATAGCCTCCCCAATTCTTTGGACTAGTGGTTACAAGGTGTATACATGAATCAAGGGCTATGGAATGGGGATTGGGCCCTTGACCTCTTTCCACCCAAACAAACTTCAACATAAATTTAAATATATTGTGTGACATATAAAGGTCAAGTCACATAAGAGGGAGCATTGGTAGTGGGGGCTATGTTAAGTCTTGGTAGGTTATGGAGGTCATGGATTCGACCCCTCTTGACTCCATAATTTTAACATACATTAACCAATATTGACTAATGGGAGGCTGCCACCTGGTGACCTCTCATTGTCTCTCCAATGACATTTGTCAATGGATGATTGGACCACTTGTGCACCACTTGTCAACTTGCAATTTGTCCACCTAAAGGTATGATCTTCCCAGTAAGCTACCAATAATCATGTGCAACATGTTACCCTTGCAGTGGAGACGGATGTCACCTCTTTTTCCCATGTACAAGGGAAGATTCCTTAGTAACCTTGCAAAGGATCCTATAACATGTCAAGACAAGTCTATGACCCCTTATCTTGGTCACTTTATTGTACCACCAAGTTGAGAAAGGTTTAAGGTAATGTCAAAGTGGTTTAAACAAGACAAATTTAATGTGTGTGTGTGTGTGTGTGTTAGGGGTGTTTCAAAGATAATCAATGATAACTATCAAGTAAAAAGAGTAAAGTAAATGCTCCAAAATACTAGCTATTAAAGAAAAATAATTTGATGTAATAAAACTTGATTAAAGAGATGATTCACTTGAGCATAAAAAAATTATGACAATAGAATAAAAACAACTCTAAACTAGTAAGAATGAAATGAAAGAGGCATCAAATGTAAGCCTAAAGACTATCAAACCAATAACTAATGGTTACTGAAATGAAATAGCATGAAACTACACTAAACTAATGCAAGGTGATGTTGATGGCTCCAAATGGCCTATTAAGCAGGTAAGAGAGAATACCCGATGGCAGGTCCCAATCATACCTACTCTCGTTTGGGATGACGTTTCCGACTAATATGTGCACCTGGTTGCCACTAAGAATTAAAAGAAGAAAAATGGGAAAAATATTGAGCCGTCTCCCAAAATAATTATAATTAACTCTAAATCTAATCTAAAATGGAAACAAACTAATGTAATATAATTATTTCTAATCTATCATGTGCAGGATAAAAACTAATATGTGAATATAGTATAAGATAATATCATTGGTTGCATAAATAGTTCATGAAAAACAACAATATATGAAAATGATAATGCAACATATGTAAATGTAAATAGTTACAAATTACACCTGCAACACCATTCCCGTATCCATTAGAAATCGTAAATGAATATGAATCTTAAACAACGTGTGCAAAAATAGTTTGTATAACAAATTATTTAAGAAACTCATGAAATAACCCCACACGAGGAAGAGTCCCATATATAGTCGTGAAACATTTATGATCCTGAAATTCCTTATGCTCTTTACTGAATCAGAGATAAGAATACCATCCGAAGCTATAATGGGAAAAATTCCCTCCAATGGGAAAAATTCCCTCTCTTCGTACAATGAATTCTCTTTTATAAAATCAGAGAGACTCTTCATTTCTCGTAACTGTTCATTTGTTTCTATTACAAATTTTCATTTTGTCTCCCTTTGTTTTGTTATCTTACAATTCAAATTTCTCTTACGTATTTATTAATAAATATATTTCACTATGCACAGAAGTTAGGAGGATTTTTAAATCTATCATATTCATGTTGTATGAATTCCACAAGTCACCATTATTGGAAATATCTTCAATTCCACCAAACTACATCCGCTTCTGTCCTTTAAAATTTCTAAGTGTTTTGGTGATAAATATGGTAAAAATAAATTTACTAAAATCTTCTTCCCATTTCCATCTTTCCAACGATATATCTCACGCTTGATTTGACCACCCAAAACTTGAGATACGCATGTTGGAACAATTCACGGTCCATCTCTAATTAAATCAGTGCCACGTTTTCTCCTGAATTTTCTAGGCATTTCTGTTGTTGATCTGATTCAAATTATTCTTCTAATATTCTCTTCTCCCCATTAGCTTTGTAATACCCCTAGGCCAAACCCCAATTGTAATGTAAAAGTACATATAGGCTACTGATCCATGGGCGCACAATATTTGGGTACAATTTAGCACACACACACCAAGGGAGGAGTGTGAACTTGCTTCATAGCTTGGCGATCACCTTAGTAAGTGTGTGAGGGTTGTCCTACATGTGAACCAAGGGAGGAGTGTGCGTCTTTTTCATATATTTGCACACACATGAGTAAGTGCATGAGGATAGCTTCAAAGTGCACACCAGATCATGTTTGTAGCTGGGATATTTTGGGGTCGGAGAGCCTTTATATATATGCATATTGAGGCTAGAGTTCTTGTGTGGTTATTAGGCTGGAGAGCCTTGATTGGGCCAAAGGCTAGTGCATCTATTTTTAAAAAATGTAATTGCACTTAGATATTAATAAAAACATATCACCATACGCAGACCAATCAAACAAAAAGACATAGGGGGTTTAAACTCCACTAGAAAAGGGAAAATGGCCTAAGAGTTAGGAAGAGGGAATATTCTAATAATATTTCAAAAAATAAAATTTATGGGATATATATTTATCCTAAGTTCCTAAGGGATGGGAACGAGTCACCAAGTAGAGCGAAGCTAGTTCTTAAGGTGACAAGTGTCTAGTTTTAACTAGAAAAATATATTGTTGGGCCTTAGTGTACTTCAAGGATTCACTAATTCCTTCATGAGGAAGACCAAATTTCCTCTTCTATGCATTTGTATCTTGTTGTAACTGGCTATCATTAGATAACCCTGTAGTGTGGAAGGCATGTGTGTTATTGAAGAGGTGTGTTTTCAGGTCCATGTGCTATTGAAGAGGTGGGTTGTCAAACCTATGTTTATCAAAGAAGTGGGCTGTCATGCCCATGTTTTTTGAAGAAGCGGGTTGTCAAACCCGTTTTTGTTGAAGAAGCGGGTTGTCACACCATGAGAATTCTCTCCAGGTAAGAGAACTATTGAGAATTGATTTCCCAAGGTGCCAAGCAGTAGCTACAAAACTCTGATACTTCCTAAATGACATGTTAGATAATCCTTTGAAGGGAAGTTGGGCATCTGAAGGATTGTTGAGAAGAGAAGGGGAACACTTCCTAGGGTAGGAAAAGGATGTGGGAAATGAGGAATTGATTTTTTTTTGTTGGGGTTGGTACCTTTGTTTAAGTGTTTTTACTATTGATAGACCTTATCTTGGCTTAGGAATCCTTTTCCTTGGTGGAGTTTAAGCCCCAAATCAGGGGTGACCTGCTACTAAGAGTTTTTGAGCGATATAGTATATGGATAGGAGGAACGTTTGAGGTATGCACGTAGTTGGTGGATTACAACAAAAGATAAGTTTCTTGTTATGTGTATTATTCTCTGAGTAATGTGCATACACATGTTAAATATATTATATGTTACAATTGTGTGTATATTTGTGCATGGATTATATATGTTGTAGAACTGCATGTTTGTTGCATTTGCAGGGCATGAGCCATGACAATTTATATGTGTTTATATACTATTATCATGTGAATGCTTATTCTATTTCTATTTATGGAATTGGTATATTTATGTTGGGATGTGCATGTATTGTTAGTTTTGCATAACTATTGCAGATGTAGAGCATGGTAGTTAATAAGTGTTTCATGTTAGATAATTATGTGGTAATGTTCATGGGATTCTAAGGAAAGTCTTGAATCATCACACACACATGGAAATTATTCTCTGTGCACAACATGTGATAGACCCTGTGCGACATAAGAATGGTTTCCTGCATAGTTTTATTATAATTTCATTATGTTCTTATAATTTGTTATCAATTAAGTAACTTTAGCAGTAATTGTATGGATTCTAGTGCGAAGCTAGAAATGTCATGCATGTTGATAGATAGTTGACGTGGCTGACAGAATGATGGTTGAGCATGAAAAATTACTAAGACAGAGTTGTTGTGTGTGGTACGAGACCAATTAATGTGCACTAGGAAAACATAGTTGCACGTAGCACACAACCAGTTGTGCGCGTTGTTGGTTTCAATGAGATTCTTTCATAGAAGAAGGAATTGATATTAGAGCTTTATTTAGCGAGTCATGATAGTAGAGACTTTACAATATGGTAACGAGACTCAGTTAGGACGATGGATATGATACATTGTGGTATTGGAGTTCAAAATTTTGATGTGGGATGGCCCTTGAGAAGAGCTGGGGACGTTACAAAGTGTTATCATATATTTTGGTTCAACAATGGACTTGTATCGGCCAAAGATAAACATGAATATGGTGAGGCGGGTATGTTTATGATGGCCATGGCATCACAAGAATAAAATGTGGAAAAATCAGTTTATTCAAGAAAGAACTCGAGTGTGCTAAGTATTGGTGTGTGGTGCTTGCGTACTAAATTTTGGTATTGAGTGGTTCAAAAATTATGGTGCGTGGAGTGTGCACACTAAATATTGGAACGACTAGGTATAGAACTTGTGAAGCACACTAAATATTGGAACGACTAGGTATAGAACTTGTGAAGCACACTAAATATGGGAGTGCAATACATGCGTGATGAATATGTACGCCATGCAGAATTGATGGGTGTGTGCATAATAATAGTACACAAGGCATGGACATTGAATATTGATGATTCACAGTGAGTGCACATTGAATATGAACACTGCACATAGAAAAATTATTGGCTCATGCATAGTGTTGGTGTGTAGTGCATGCGTGCAAAGAAGAATTGGAGATGTGCATTGAGTATTAGGTGCGAGAGGGTGTGCAGTGAATGTTGGAACAATGTATATCAAAGCTATAATTTGTGTGGAATATTGGTGCGTGAAAAAAAAGTTGTGCGCACTAGATAATGATGCATCAAACCCAAAATTTGAGTGTGTTAAATATTAATGCATGATATAAAGTTGTGCACCATGAATAGTGATGCATTGTATGTGCACTTGGTATTGTGTGTGTAGAGAATGTGTACATGATGAATATGGGTGTATAACACATAATTGATATACACACGAGATTTAAAAAGAAATAAAAGGAGATAAAAGAGGAGGAAAAGTCTCAGACAAAGGAGTCTAAATATTCACCCATAATTTTGAATTAGGTTGTGTTATCCCCATTTTTTAGGATAACTAAGGAGATCATGTCTTGAGGCCCTTGAGATGAAGATATGGAGTTTCAAGATACTGCATGACCAACAATTTCCACTTTCACATACATAATCGCACTCTATCAACACATTTTGATCCATTGTCACCACATCCACCACACCCACTAGCTTATGAAAAGAATATGGGTCTTGCTTCATGTGGTACAAGTCAGGTATTGTGGTAGGTAATCACCCTAATATTTAAGGAATTTTAACATGCTGTATTTGAGCTTCTTTTGATTATATAACTCCTTCTTGGACATTATGCCTTGACCTTATTTCACCTTGGTGAGTGTGATAGATTTCATAGTAAGTGGCCAACCTTTGAGAAAGGTTTATGACAAAGGTGTTGGATCATGTTGTCATTGATGCCAAAGGTTTAATTAATTGATGTCAATGGATTGATGTCAAGTGATGGATTGATGTCAAGTGATTGATTGATGTCAAGGGATTGATTGTTTGATTGATGCCAAAGGATGATTGATTGATTGTTGTCAGAGGATGAATGTCAAGGAATTGATTGATGCCAAAGGATGATTGAATAATTACAAAGGTCAAAGGTTTGATGTAAAATGATTGATGTTGTTTGATATAAGGATGAATAATTTTTGTCTTATCGTGATTTATAAGGTGCAAAAATGGATGAACTCCAAAGTGGTCCCCTTATGGTGAAATCCCTCACGGGAAGACACTTTACGTTTGAGTTATCCTAGAAGTATGGTTGGAGAACCTATTCTTATATGTGGAATAATGAGATGAAGATCAATGAAGTTGTTGGTGAAAATATCCTAGATGGATAGTGCTTGTCATGTCATTTCCAGTGGTATGTGGAATGTCACATAACTCCTCATGGTTTGAGAGTTATGGCCTTACGAAGATGATTGACCCTCATATGTAGGCTTGAAGCCCCAAAAGGTCAAAGAAGTCAAAGAGATTGCAAAGAAGAAATTAATATTTAAATGATAAAGTAAAGTGACAAAGTCAAGAAAGATTATTTAAGTAATAAAGTGAAGTGACAAAATCAATAAGGAATATTTAAATGATAAAGTAATGGAGAAATTTCTAATTATGGAAAGTGGTTAACCCTAAAATGAGGAAAATATGTTAAGTGACCTAGAAATGGGTTAAGTGACCTAGAAGATGAAGAGTATAAATAAGAGGAAGGGGTCTCTTGTGAAATAAATATTTTGTGTGCATCTCTTGAGCATGCATTGAAGATCTATTCTGAGAGAGAGAGAGTGTGGAGGATCTCATGGATGCATCAAAGTTTTGGCAAGTCTGAGATCATGACGAAAAAGTCTCAGAAGTTCAAAAACCCTAGTTTCCGAGGTATACGCAGACTGTAGTGGGCCAGGGCACATACATACACAGGCTATATGAAGACAAGGCACGTACAGTGGATGAAGTCATGAAGATTGGTGTGTGAGCTAATGACAAGCTCTTGAAGACTGAAGTAGGTTCTAGATCTGCATTCTATGGGGTGAGATCTGCCATAGAAACTCTAGTATGGTTACATTGTTGTCTTCATGGATACTCTTGTTTGTTTTGTGGTGAATGCTTAAGGCATTCTTGGTATGGTTGTTGTGATGTGATTTGTATTAGTTGATGGAGTGAGAAACACTCTTATGACTCAGTGCTGATATGATTGCTATAGTATTGTGAATTCTTATACATGATTGAGTAGGATTCATATTGTATGGTTGAGGAGAATGAGTGATTTGTTGGAGAGATTAGATGTGTTGTGACTGGCTATGGGTCAGATTGGACAGTGAAAGACAAAAGAGAATGTTATTACAGGTTGCAAAGGATCTGAGTGTGTGATGAAATGAAAAACCCTAATTTCTTAGAGGTGATACGTAGGATGTAGTATAGACTAGCCACGTACATATGTGGGTTGTACTACGAGTAGAGTGCGTACATATGTGTGCTGCACTACCAACATCTCGCGTACTTGTGACATATTGATATCTGTTGAGGATTGTTGCCTCATATCAGTTGGTGTCGAGGGTGTAAGTTGAGTCCTGCATTATAGATCTGGTGCTCTTGTAGAGTTGTACTCTATTCAGTTGTTGCTGATAACCCAAGGATTGAAGTCCATAATAAAAAAAAAATTGTATATACATCTTGTGTTCCTTGTGATGATGATTTGTTGATGATATATTTCTGATATATGTTGTTGATATATGTTCACATGTAACTGATTATAAATGAAAACAATAAGTAAATGAGTAAATGGTGATTGCTAACTAATGAGTTTTGTGAAAGGGAAGTTTTGGGAAAAAGAGTCCCACACTGTTCAACCCACCTCTCAGTGTAGTCAGTGTGTCCAACATAAGGGTCCCTTAAGGGGTTATCGTACCATCCTCGACCACACTTGCCACTTTCCTCTCATCACACTCCCATCAAATTTTCCTCTTCTAGGCCCTTTGACTTTATTGACCCAAGAAGGCCTTGTATCTTATTTCATGGGAAGAAGGGGGTGAAGGCCTAGACAGATGGTTGTTGGATAAAAAGATAAAATCCTAGATATAGACCTTCCAGATGCTTTCCCCAGGAATCCTTAAGAAATAAATGAAATGATTCTCTATAAGAAGTAGGGGACCTATAAAAATAAATGAAAATTAATGCTTAAGTGGTTAGCTTGAGGATGGGAGGTATCATCACTAGCTAACCTATCATGATAATGGGTATCTAGTAGTATGACATTACCATCATCTAGTCACCAAGCCAGGTTAATGGCTCTTAGTTACACAAATGGGAGAAAGGGGTCTCAACACAAACCAACCTTCTAATTTTCGCGAGGTATTTTGTGAATGACACTATCATTATATTGGCACCACACCAAGAGAGTGGCCTTTAAATCATTCCTTAAAAACACAAAAAAAAATAATGAATGGTAAGAAGATGGGATTGGAAAAAGTGCATCACAAATGAAGGTGTCACACACCCTCTACAAAGGCACCCATAAATGAGATAATATGAGCCTGTGTATGTCATGAAAATCATTGACCTATGAATTCTAAACCCCTTCCACCTCATGATCCACTACATGACCTTGAGAGACCATCCTTGGGAGCATACCCTACTTGATGGATTTGGTCTACCCAATAGGATTCCTATGAAACCCATCCAATACTTAAACTTGGTCAATTGTATAGGGTTTTTGACCATTTGTTTGATTTGATGAGGTAGTTTTGATGCACATGTTTAGGTTCCTTTATTATTATATGTGGTTTACACTTGTCTTCATATCTTTGAATTGAAATCTTTGGAGGGCGTACGCTTTTCTTTTGCAGGACCTTGCTTCGTGGCCAGTTTTGGGAGAACAAGCCTAGCTTTGGATTCCATGGGGAAATAAGTCCATGGGATGGATGCCTAGGGCCTGCATTCTAGATGACATACACGTTCCTTTGGAGGCCTATAAGACATCATGACGAGCCTAACCTAGCCTCTACCACCCAAACGACTTTCCTAGGAGAGGCAAAATGTCACATCCTTGATGGTGGACATCATGAAGGGGATAGGGTTTGTTGATGATGGAGTTACACATTGACAATTTGCATATTTTCACTGGATGAGGCATGGAGAAGGATTATCAAATGATGAGGAGGCTCAAGGAGCCCCAACGACTTCCATTTTTCTCCAACTATTTCCTTAAGTGCCAAAACGTCCCTTAAAGGGGTGACATCATATTTTTTTATGGTTTATTTTATGTTAAAGTGACAATTAAATATTATTATTTTATGCAAGGGGTAATATAAGGGTTGTTAACCCATTATATTATGTGTTACTCTTGCTAAGTGGAAAAACTATGTATTAGACATTTTGTATAAGTAGAGATCATGCGAATATAGTTTCATAACATATCTTTCCCACTTTGAGAGGTACTTGGCTGGAATTTTCTCCCTCTTTGGAAAATATCTATCTGTGATGTTATTTTTTATGGTTTATATTTACTATTGGATGGGTGGATGATGCACTATCTCTCTTGGAGGATTATTTTCTTGCTTATGGTGGATTTTTCTTGGTGAATTAGGGTTTCATCTTGTTGATGCTTCAACTTGATAAGGATTTCATGGTTATTTCTCTCTTTTCCTGGTTGTAATATTAATGTGATGATATATTGGGGATTATAAGGGAATACACCCCCCTCCAAGTCCATTTTTATTGTTTTAAATAATCTATTGTGCAAAGGATACTAGGAGTAAAAGGGTTTACACCTTCCTAGGTTTTCCTTGTTGGTTAGGGTTTGCCTTAGGGAGTAAAAGGGTTTACACCCCCAAGGAAGTAACACATCCAAATTGTTTGATAAAGGGACTCCATTTACCAAGTGGTTAGAGGCACTAGTTCAATTTCATTGGATAAATAAAATCTTGCATTGGTAAACATGTAATTTTGGAATTTTGAAATTCTCTAAATTGGAAAGTGATATTTGTGCCTAAGGAACCTTTGAGCCACTAGGGAATATTTTTTCTCCATGTTTTTATTTATTATTTTATTACTTAAATATAAATCCATTAGGGCTTCATAAACCCTAAACTAATCTTCTAATAACTCACAAACCAACCATCATAAGTTGCTAAAATCTTCCCCTATAATCTACTAGTCTCATCTCACTTTTTGGGTGGATTGTTGGAAAGTTTTGGTGGTTGAATTATTTGTTGTAATAAATTTTTTTTTACAGACATAAGGATGATAATTATCATTGCATTAATTTTTTTATGATATCCCTACTTTTATGCTAAAGTCTTGCTCTTTCATTCTTGAGTAAACTAGTCTTTACTAGCTTGTCTCTTGCTTATTCAACTAGAATTTTGGCACCTATTTTGCAAATATTATTAATATTTACATGCTGATGTATGTTATTGTTTATTGATGCAATTAGGGACAACAATATTAAATTTCTTGTCCATTTAACATACTATATGAAAAATTGGCTTTTCTTGTGTCTTGGGAAGGTACTATCTCTTTGCAAGTCACTGAAGGCTTTGGAATCCTCAAACAACCCTCAAGACTCATCAAAAAGTTCCATTTACCATATATAAACTTGAAATTTAGGGGCATTCATTCATACATCACACTTTTCACCTCATTTCCCCCTAGGATCACAGGGACTCCCCCCTTCAGGTGACGATCTCACCTCTAAAGTGACAAGAAAACCTTCTTAAGGTGACAATGGTTAGGTGTTCTCTAAGTTGTCTCCATTTTGGTGGTTGGGTTGAGATTTTCCAAACCTATAACTTGTGCGATAAAATTTTGGCGTCATTTTCGGGGAGGATTTTGAATCCTCTTCCGAACTCTAACAATACTTTGGAAATCTATTCCAAATCCTCTCCCTAGATTGGATGGAATCTCCACTTGTGGAAAGTCCCCATTCCATTTCCCCTCTTGATGAGCTCTTTTTGAACTTCGTTTGGTGACTCCACCTTCTAAGAACCCACCTTATCCATTTCCACCTTTTGATGATCCTTGAGCTCATCTGACGACTCCATTGAGGTATTTCCCTAAGTAATGGAACCATGGCCTCATGGGACTTACCATGGGCATTCCATAAGGTTTATCCATCCTTTTATGTTCAAGATATTCCTGGATATCCAAACCATTTCCCAATGGAATGGATGAAAAATTTCCCCAAGTTTAATGGTGACCCAACTCTAACAGTCATCCATGCTGTCAATTATATGACCTCAAGTATAAATGTATTGCATGAAGATGTACTAATGAAAATTTTTGTATCTTCTCCGAAAACAAGTCAAAGGAATTTTCTTGCACACTCATATGATCTGACAAGTATCCAATCTTCTACAAATATTGTTGAAGAATTTCTCAAGCATTGGAAGCGAACCAATCATGATTTGAGAAATGTTTTCCATGAGATTGAAGACTCTCTATGAAGAGAAGGTTTTACTATGAATGATGAGATAATAAATGAAGTCTGGAAAGCTAAAGTCCAAGATTCATATGTTGGAGATCTAAATGAGACATTCGATGAAGATGGAGTGATTGTATCTTCCCTTCCACTTCATGAAGACATCCAAGCCTTTATGAATTGTTACCCTTTTAAATATATTACTCTTTTTCATATCTATGTAAGTAAGTATGTATTAGAGGAGCCCTTGGATGCAATAAATCCTTTTGAAAAAATGCAAACAAAGTACTATGCACTAAAAATCAAGACTTGTGTGATGAAGAGGTGATGGAAGAGCATGACCATGAAGAGAAAAAAGAATCTCGATGAAGTTGAGGTTGTCCAGTTGTGATATCCTCATGTTAATGAAATTGAAGAACCAATCAACCACAATGATGAAGAATTTGAAGATCCAAATGAAGCCACCCTATCCTTTGTTCTTCCTACACATGAAGACAAAGAGATGGTCAACCACACTGATGATCTTATGAAATAATTCTTCCAAATGGTTGATTAACATATAAACACTTTTATATAGACTAGGAGATGCAGATGGGATTTGGGTTGTTTCATTTTTTACAGAGATCCTATCTACAACATTGAAGGAACTTCTCATATAAAGGATACATAAATAATTTATTTAGAGTATTTATTTTTAAAGATGGATCATCCATATATGTTGCATCTTGATGATTATATGGTCACAAACTTATTCCATCATGTTGAGGATAACTTTTCATGATTTATTCATGATGAATCTCAACCATTCCTTAAGATTTTTGATGATTACTTTTCTGGTGACTTAGACTTTTTATATGAAGAGTTCCAATGATATTTTGATGGACACCAAACCATGGTCAACCTAGTGAAACTCCTAGATCACCCTGCCAAATGGAAGTGTTATTACATTGATACCTTTGGCATATATTTCCACATAAATAAGAGGCAATGCGTTCTAAATATGGAAGATCAGTTTTTCTCTAAACTCTTGGAGGTCCCTTACATATTATCTTCCTCTTGGCACAACCATGTACTTTTATTCTGATCTCTCATCTCCTCTCAAGTTTCCGTTAACAATGGTTCTTTGAGTAAATATGAATATGAGTTTTTGTTTATACATGGTAGTCCTCTACAAATATGTATTGATCAGGATTTTGGTTACACCTTTAGGTAGGATGATCAGGGTGATGATTTCTCTTTCCAACAAGATTTCCTCCCTCCCACCCATCTCCATGAGTTTAATTTTACGATTGATTATACATATATTTATTATCATGATCATTATATGCTTCACTTATATTTGTTTTTTTATATCATTAAGCACATGGGGAGATACTTTGATGGGATGATCAACTGGTTTCACTGGTTGTATGATGTCACTTGAAATCACCTATCACTTGATCTTCAAGGCCCCAAGGTCCCAAGTAAGTAGGTAGGTCATATTTATTTCCTTTCATTTTCATCTTGAATTCTCATGTTGGTTTAGATTCATTTCATTTTTCATTTCACTCTACTTGCATATTGATTTCATGCTTAGTTTATATATTTTTGAAAAAATGCTAAAATTTTCTTTTCTAGATTAGTTTTCATTTGGATTTTTATGTATATCGATGAAGGGTGACGTGACCACTCTAGATTTGATGTTTTTTTTTTCAGTGTAGGAACATGTCTACTAGGAGATGTTGTGGTTCTCATGCACTCTACAACGAGAACACGTCGCCAAGTAGGATCCAAATGTTATCCCCATTTTGTGGGATAACGAAGAAGATCATGTCTCGAGGCCCTCATGATGCATATATGGAGTAACAAGAGACTACATGACCAACAATTCCAACTTGCACATACATAAGACCCTTCTCACCACCACAGAGGTTAGGATTTTCAGGATGGAATCCACCACTCCTGTTGGATTTTGGAAGGCACTAGGCCTTACTCCATGAGGTACAAGTCAAGTATTATGGTGAGTGTCATTTCAATATTTGAGGCATTTGAGTATTTTGTATCTTATACTTCTTTATACTTCATGAAATATGCTTGGAAATAATGCCTTTTTCCCTATATCACCTTAGTGGTTGACATTTTTCCATAGTAAGTTGTCTTCCTCGTGAATGGGTTTACTACTAGGAACTTCCTTGAAGAGACATCATATCCTTCCTGACCATACTTACCACTTTTCATCACTTAAACCCACCATTTACCTATATATTGGTATTTTAGGGTGTATTGACCCAAGAAGGGTTTGTCCCTCATTCTATGTGAAGAAGGAGCTGAAGGCATAGAGGGATTGTTGTTGGGTAAAAGATAAAATACTACTTATAAATCTTCCATATGCTTCACCTAGGGATCAACCAAGAAAGTAATGGAATGCTTATCTGTGAGAAAAGGGGAACCCACAAAATTAATGATTATGAACACTTGAAGGGTTAGTTGAAGGATAGGAGGTCTCATCATGAGCTGACCTATCATGATCATGGATATATAGTGATATGAAATTACCATAATTTGATCACCAAGAGAGGGTAATGGTTCTCAATTGCATGGATGAGAGAAATGGGGGCCTCATAACGAGCCCAGCTTCACATTTTTGCTAGGTATTTATGAGTGACAATGTCATTATCTGGACACCATGCCGTGAGAATGTCCTTCAAATTGTACTTAAATTATCAAAGAAACATAGAATGGTAGAATGATGGGCTTGGAAAAAATTCATCGCAAAAAAATGTGCCACACACCCTCTACAAAGGAACCCATGAACGAGGCACTACAACCAATTGTATGTCATGAACCCAATGTCGATTGATTCTTGATCCTTAACCACTTCATCCACTTTACATGGCTTTGAGATGGATCACTTGGGAAACACTCCTTGACCTAGGAAAGATCCACTAAATAGGACACCTCAACAACCCTCCCATACCCAAGCTTGGCAAGTCTCATAATTTCTTTGAACACTTACTTGTTTGACAGGGTAATGTTTTATGCACATGCTTATGTGGATCATTTATTTACTTGATTTACTTATCATGACATTTTGACTTGAGATCCTTGGAGGGCATTCTTATTTGTCTTTGCAGAACCTAGTTGGTGGACCGTTTTGGAGGAACAAGCCTAGCTTGGGCTTCTGTGGGGCTTGAATCCCATAAGTTGGATGCCAAGGGCCCACATGTCAGATGAGAGAGATGAACCTTCAGAGGCCTATAATACATTGTGGATGACATAAACTATCCCTCACATACCAGATGTTTTTCCTAGGAGAGGCATAACATCACCTTTGGAGGCATGATGTCATCTAGGAGAGATAGGATTTGGTGGTGAGGTTGTTATTCATTTGACGCAAGGAATTTTTGATGAGAATGAGGCTTTGACCATGAATAAATGACATAGATGATTTACATGTGGCTTTGGCAAGCCTAGCTACACTTGTCTAGCACCAACGACTTGCTCCTAGTGTCAAAATGTCCCCTAAATGGGTGATGTCACCTTAAGTTAGGATTTATTTTTGTGAAAAGGTAAATTTTAAGTGAATTGTTTAATATTATTTGTGTAAAGGGGAAATGTTAGGGTTTTTGACCCCTATTCGTTTGGTTTACCCTAAAATTTATGTGGACAAACTATTTTGGAGACATTTTGTATAAATAGAGATCATAAGATCTCATTTTAAATCATAACTCTCCCATTGGGAGAAGTATTGGGCTAGAATTTTCACTCTCGCTGGCTATTTCTCTCTCTTGTTCTCTTGTTTATGATTATCTCTTGGATTATTTGTTGATAGAAGTGAGGCGCTAGCCTTGCAAGGTTATTATCTAGTTATTGCGGTGGTTTGTCTTAGAGTTTTCCTTGAATTGGTAAGGTTTTTTACATTGTGCTATCATTTGTATTCAATTCAAGGATATTTTTATAGAGATAGGTGGGAAGGATAAGGAAATACACCCCGACCATAGTCTCCATCATTTTATGCTTACATGTTATTGTTTTAACAAGGGTTTTCTAAGAGAAGTATAAGGGCATACACCCTCTTATCCCAAACCCTAGATAGAGATACTTACCTTGGGGAGTAAGAAGATTTACACCCCCAAGGAGGTAGTACCTCTAGATATTTCCTTGTTTGAATATATTAACCCATTTTTTAAAGGCACTAGTCATTTACTTGTTGCATTGGAGAAATAAATTGTTGCCTTGGTAAATGTGAAATTTCAAGTTTTAAAGTTGTATCTTTGGGAATGTGTTCCTTGAGCCTTTGGATCCCTTTCCTCATTGAGTCATCCCCCTTCAACCACAAATTCTTTCTGTTCTTAAAAGACTAACCTACAACCATTAGGGCTGCATAAATAGAACCCTTTAACCCCTAATAACTCCTAAACTAACCCTAGTATTTAACCCTAACTTTTCCCTATCTCTCTACTAAGTCTAGGGCACCTATTGGGATAGTTAGAGGTAGTTTCTAGTAGCTGATTTTTATATTGTTAATATTGGTTTTCTACAAACATAAGGATAATAATATCACTCCAGTTAGTCCTTTTTTTCAGCCCTGATTTTGTGATAAAGTGTTTCTTGTTCATTGTTGTATTAAGCTATCTTTTACTAGTTTATATCTTGTTGATTCATTCATATATTTATCAGTTATATTGTAGTCTTTGTTATCCTTATAGAGATGATATATATAATTTACTGTTTCTGCAAACTAGGGACAACAAGATTAAATTTATTTTCCAACTAACATATTCCAGGCATCCTTTGTTTTCATTGTATCTCGGGTAGGTACCCTACTCTCGACAATTCACTCAACTCTTTTGGAAACCTTTAAAATTTCCCAAGACTCGTTTCCGAGATCTTCCTATCATACATAATTGAGCTCTATGGAAATCTACTCATACTTAAAACTTTCTGTATCAATCCCCCTAGGGTCATCGATATTCCCCCCTTGTGGTGACTACCTCACCTCTAAACTAACAAGTGTTATCACACTAAATTCCCTTGGGTCTTTAGTTTGTTTTTACCTTTTTTAAAGCCTTAGATTTTAAATTTTTTTAAAATAATTTTTTTATCCTTTTAAAGTTATGTTTGATAGGACCCCTTGGATGACTAAACTTTTGAGTCATGGCTCATGTTTTGATCCTTCAGCCCTTTTATCTCATGGTTTATTATTTTTGATCCCTTTCATGATTTTCCCCTAGGTCGATACCTAACATGATTAGGCTGATGTGACACACCTCTCTCCTCACTCATGACCTCACAAGCATGCCTCATTGTCCTCGCTTACCTATCTAATCATATTTTTGAATTGGAAGCACTGCCTATTCATCAGGAAGTTCTGTAGCGCCTGTCACATTTATCATACTGCCACCCCAAGTCATGATTCCCACAGCCGCTACCATATCCCTTTTTTTCAGTGCTAGAAGTTGGTTAAAGTGCCTTGAAAAGATCATGCATTTATGTTCCTTGATAAGGGTTTCTAATTTTGAAAACTCAACAGTGTTGTGCTACGTGAATTCTCCAGTTCTGATCAGGCGACTGCGTGTCAACCAAATCTTACTATTGTGCGAGATTACAGTGCTGAAGTTTCCTCATTTTCATCCTATGATTTCTTTGAAGAGCTCAATAAGTGTCTACTACACAGGTATTCGCTGTTAGCTCCTCTGCGTATTAATCCTCACAGGAAATTTGTGATCTGGTTTTTGTTTTGCTAATTTTGCACAACAGTAAAAGATTATTCTTTCTATGATAGTCTCATCTCCACTCTTTTTCAGACCTGTAAACCTCATGTCCCATACGTGAATTAGATTATTGTTGTCTTCTTTATCCCTTGAAGTTGCAAGCTTTAGACTAGTCTATCCTCTGCATATGCATTACACTACCTAGAGCCGTTGCTTAACCTCTCGCTACTTCCCTGCCTCCTTTCATCTCAAGGTTAAAAGTTTTACTCAATTGCATAGGGTCAGCCTTGCATATTTGAAACCCCATCGAAAGTCTCCTGAGCATTACCAAACCTTTTAAGAACCCTCATTCTAATTCATGGAGACCCCTAAATCGAAGAAGGAACATAAAGGAGGCAAGATAGTTAGGACAAAACCAATGAACATGCTTTCTTTTAATATAGAACCCATGGCAAGTGAGGCCTTTCAAAGAGTAGGGTGCCTTTTCTTCTGTCAGAACATGTAGAGAGGCCATCCAGAGGTAGCAAGACAATTTGCATTGTAGTTTGATGGTAATAAAACTAAGGTTGGGGATTTGGATTTTGAAGTGACTGAAGCCTCCATCTTAGCTGCAACATGGATCCCCATTATGGGTGAAAGGTGGTTCAAAGCCATGGATTTGAGTTCATCTTATGAAAACGATCTCTTCAGACCTAAGTATCAAGCCAATGACATGTCCAAAAGTATGCCAAGGAGCCAATTGATTGAACAATTTGACAGACCACTGAAGATCATACAGAGATATTTTACTTGTGAAGGGAGATTCAACACATTATATCAGTACCATATAAGATTGTTTCTACATTTTATTGGTAAGGTTGAGATGAATATTCCTTATTACTTGTTGAGGAGTATAGGTAAGATGTCAGACGGGATACAAGCCAAATCTAAAAATGTGGATTCTAGCCTTTTCCACTCTAGATTAATCAGAATGCTAGTGTTCGAGGAATTGGGCAAGAAAGATATTTCATGGGAGGATTTTGTGGTTACCTCTCATTTTAAGTTGGATTTAGCAACCACTCCTCAATCACACAGAGAAATTTCTTTGTCACCTACCAGTGCTACCAAAGTAGGGACCAGTAGAAACAGTAAGGGAAGAGCCCATGTTCAAGTGTCAGAGGTCAACAAGAAGGTCATTGAAGCTGAGGAGGAAGTTTTTCCTTCTCCACATAGATATTTTTCACCATCTCCTCCACCAGGGTCAAAAGAGGTGCCTCCTTCTACCAAAGCTACATCTAAGAGAAGGAAGAAGCTTCTCTTTTCCCCTTCTTCTCCAGTAGTCAAAATCAAAGGTAAAAGACCTTTCAAAAGGTCATCAATTCCTAACGAGGATTATATATAACATTCCTTACCAGAGATCCCTATTCAAAGGAAGAAGAGGAATAATATTGAAAACCCTGTAGAGGAGAAATTAGAAACCCTTGTACAAAAGAAGATGGGTAAATGTGCTAAAGGACCATTGGAGAAGAGAGATGAGATCCCTGAGAAAGGAATTGAGAAGCTTGTCAAAAGAAAACAAGAATCCCTTGTACAGAAAGGTAAAGGTACTAAAATACCTTTTGAGAGAAAAGAGGAAACCCCTGTGAAACACTTCAAGGAACCGGTGGTAAGAAATGAAGAAACCACAGTGCAGAGAATGAAGCGTAAAAGTAAGGCCATTGAGAAACCTGGTGAGGTGGTAAAAACACTTCCCATCTAGGAGGAAGAAGAGTCTGAGGAAAATCCTATTAAGACTGAGCATGCCACTGTCCCTCCTGACAGTCAGACCTACAAAAGGCTTATCAAGAAGCTTAGATATGCAAGGAAAAAAATAGCTTGTCTTAAAATATAAGATAAGCTCCACTTGGCTCAAATGGAAGAGCTCATGGATGTCTACAATCATACCCTTGACTTGGAAAGGTTTGCAGTGAGAAAGGATCTTCCCATTCATAAATAGCTAAAGAATATTTACAGACAGAACCAAGGCTTTCAGTCTCAGAACAAGAAGTTAAAGGCAGAGCTAAAACAATTTCAAGATGAGGTAGCCCAAAGGAATTTACAGGTGTTGGTTGAAGCTGACATTGAGGATGATAAACCAACAACTAAGGAGAGAACAACTACATAGAAGAAGTTGATCAATGCTAGGAAAAATAAGTCTACTGTGCCAATTGAAGATCCTCTTTCTAGCAAAAACAATGTGAGGCTAAGTGTTAAAATGACAAAATAGCTGGTAATGGTAAGCCCCATTTTTGATAATTTTTCCTTTTTCAGAAGGGTTAATTGATATGCACATACTAGTTGTTCCATCTATACAGTCTTCTAGGCGTTTAGCTATATGGATTTTTAGTTTTTGCTAAGTGATAGCTTCACCTAGTGGTAAAAGGAATTACCTACGGTACGGTCAAGGCACCTATGTAAAGTGGGTCTATCATCATGAACGAACACACACTGCTCTGTACATGTTCAAGATTGAAAGGTGTTGCGTTTTGGCAATGCTACCCAAACCTGTAAGAGACACAGCTTAAGTGACGCTGCGTAAAGGCGCTGCGTAATATTCCATAGAACAGAATCGAAATACGGGTGCAACACAATGGCGCTACCCATAGGTGCTACATAATATTTGGCAGGGAGTAGGTTTACACACATGCATAACACAGGGGCGCTACCTAGAGGCGGTACCCAATATTTCAATAGAGGACCAATGTTGGCGCATATATGTAGCACTATGGTGCTACCTACAGGCGCTACCTTCTCTCCTTGTTCCATTTTACGATGTGCTACCCAGAGTTGCTACCCAAGAAAATTTCTAGCAAACACCAGGAATCTAGGAGGAGTAGGCAAACATCGTTTTGGGTAAGTTGATGATGGAGGAAGTTACAGAAGTAGCAGTTGGTATTTTGAGGACAACTACAGGATCCAAAGGGACACATGGAAAAACAAGAGATGAGAAACAAAATAGGATCAAATCAATTAGAATCATGATTGGATTAATCACCAACATTTCCTTGTTTTATAGCATAGGTTGTTATTCTAGTTGTTAGAAAAAATAAATGTTTAGAGATTTTCAAGGGAAACATGCCAAATCACACCTCCAGTTGTTGCCTCCCTTTCTTGTTATAAATAGATAGATCAATTTCTTTAGTAGGTTCAGATGGTTGAACAAGGCTCCATTTTACTTGTAATATTTTGATGAAGTAACTATGATCTAGTGATGTACTAGACTTAAGACTTTTTGGCTAATAGAAATCAACTCCTCTTTCAATCTATTTTCTTCTGATGCTAAATGTTCATGCTTTGAAAGATTCACATGAATTATTGTGGTGATGTTATGGTGGATGTTTGATCATTATATTATCATATGTTTATTTAGCTTCTTTAGTTTCTGATGTCAAGAAGATCTTGTGATTAGAAACTTTCTTCGTTAGACTTTTGTAGACTTGATGTTTGCAACAGTCCCTTCACTCCTCTCACTCAAGTCTTCCATCTGTTCATACTTACTCCCAAACTACTGATAGAAGTTAGCCAAGACCTTAATTGTTGGTGCATGTTAGCCATGTTGTCTGAGTTAGAACATTACCATTTGAGTCCTTTTCCATTTGACCCTTTAAAACACTCTTTCATTCACATATAACTTGATGGGTACTGGGCTTTCCTTCCATGCAATATGTAGTTGAATCCTAGTGCTAACATTATTGGTGCTGTTGTCGGGGATAGTTTGAAGACCTTTCCTTGGGATTAAAATGACACTGTATTCTAGTTCTAAAGGTGCATTAGAACTCAGTATTTCGAAGATTGTAGACTGCACCTGGCGACTCCATTGTTTTAGCTCTGGCACCTAAAGGAAAACATACGATATTGAATCCACAACTACCTTTGGTACCACCTAAGGCTGACCTAGACATGATACTCAAGAAAGGAAAAGCTTCCCAAAAAAGTTTTTCTATTGCTACTACAAGTTCTTTTGGTCAGTTTCATGATTCTTCTCTTGATACTCCAATTGTTTTATCAAGTAAGCTTCCCGTATCTTCTGCTGAAGTATCTAAAAATCTTGATTTTGAAGAGTTTCCTTTTGAATAATCTTCCTTTGAGACTGAATTGAAAGTGGAAAACATTGATATATTTTCTTCCCCTGATATTGAGAAGTGTTTCAGTCTTGATAGTTTTGAAGATTTCCCTACTTTAGGTTTTTCTACACCTCTTTCTGTTAAAACTTTTGTGGCCAAAGAAGTAGGAACTTCATCTCCCTCTTAGACCTTACCATCCTATTCAAAAACCCAGCCTGCTATTGTGAAAACTGAAATCCCCCCTTCATCCATTCCTTCCTCTTCTAGTCTACATACAACCAAGTCTCCTTCTCCTTCTTGTTCACCAAGAATCCAAAATCAAATGATAGTTGTTAACCCCCCTGCTAATAGGATGGATGCCATAGTGGCTGCAAGATATGCTCCTCTACTTTTACATCAGCCACTAAATGCTCTTCCCCCTGAAGATTATTTGAAATACATGCCTAAGTTTATGGGAGAAGAAGATGTAACAGCCGAGGAACATCTTTCTTCTTTCTACAGCTATGCAGATAACCAAAATATTGAAAATGAAGATGTTTGGATGAGGGTTTT
>CBVK0100043009.1:20780-42892 GCA_900067695.1 Picea abies | reverse complement strand
GGGGAGAGTTAATATGTTTTTCATATTAAACCTCCCCCTCCCCCATCTACCCCCATCCCCACCCCCATTTCTCATTTATCTTATGAGGGTAGGGGCGGTCAGAGTTAATATGTTTTGCATATTAACTCCCGTCACCCTCATCCCCACCCTCATTTCTCATTGATCTTAATTAAGTAAAAGTGTACTAACTTTACATTACATTGATTGATATATATGAAACTGTTAATCTTATAAAGTTATTTATTTAAGTGTGAAACACATCACTTGTAACGTAAACATTTATATGATTTTTATTCAAAATCCTTGAAACTTTTAAGATCATTGTTTCAACAAAACTTAATATATCCATTAGCTTGCTAAACAAACCGCATGACTTCGTAATGTTAAGAAAAATAACATCTATGGACAAATTTCCTAGAAACTGAACCTTTAATAAAATATTTATCCTTTAATCCATGTGTTTGTAAACTCCTATCACGTGTATAGGCTCAATGCAATTGGTGTATTTTGGATATTTCATCTTTGATAATTATGCCAAGGAGAATCTCGTGGTATGTCTTAAAGTAAGACACCTTAAGAAAACATGGGATATGTTATATTTTGACTTGTTATGTTTGGAACATGTCCCTTGAGTATTTGATTTTAAGCTTCCATCTATAGATACCTTGAAGTTCTAGAAGTTCACTTGTGTGAAATCTAAATATTTATAATTTGGATTGATTTTATAAATATATTAGTTATTCATTATGTTAATAATTGGTTAGTTATATTAATATTGAATAAAATAATTGGTTAATTAAATTAATGTTAAATGAAAATGTCACATAAAATAATTTTAATATAAATGTTTCAATTTGAATTATATATATATATATATATATATATATATATATATATATATATATATATATATATATATATATAAAAGGTTAAAGAAAATAAAATAGAAATTTATTAATAAAAAAGAAATTAAATATTATTTTTTAGTAAGTTGAAAAAAAAAACCTTTGAATACCTGTATTTCTGGCAATATTCCTGTATTAAATATAAAGGCATAATTTGCTCCAGCACCAATTGAATTAAAAATTTTCGTTGTCCTTGAACCTGGAATCTCATAATTTCTTGGTGTACTATCATAACCTACAAATTCAATACCAACCAAAAAAAAATGATCAATTTTTCTGTAGAAGATCATTCTTGAAAAGGATGTAATATTATAAGATATAGTGACAAAAAGGATGTATTTATCAACAACCACTATAACGTAAAAGGAGAAGAAAGGTACCATCTTTTATACATAACCCAATAGCAATCGTGATATAGATAAGACTTAAAAACGCTGAAAAACCTAACCACAACCTCAAAGCTGACAAATGTGGAATGCCAAGTGCAAAAATAGTAAATATGACTCCTGTAATTGCAGTGCAATAGGGCAGCTTCAACACTGCTTCATTACTGCATAAAGTATAAATTGCCTACATAGAGATCAACCAAAGAGTAAAGAGTATATATGAGCACTCATTATTTATTAAATTTTATAAATCATCATGACAAAAGACAATATATGAGGATTATGATTGATTAAAGTTTATTGGTATCAAAATTGGTTTATTGGACTTTAAAAAAGGTAAGAGATTATTTGGATTTCTTTAAAATTTTATCTCTATGCTTGAAAAACATTAGGAAAAGCATTCCAACACCACCATAGTTTTGATGACTTAGAAGGTTAGGAAGGTCAATGTTTTAACAAATATTTTGAAATTTTGATCTAATTTGGGTATAAGAAGGATATTCTAAGGTAAAGTGTTTTTCATCTTCAACTCTAATTTTTCAATGCCCGGTTTCACTATGGATCTAGTGAGAGTTTGTTCTTATTTTAACAACCTGGATTTTCTTCTCTATGCTAGTCAAAATGGAGAAATATTTTTGATCTTCTAGATTAGGGTTGATCATTTCCCTATAACTTATCTTAATTTTATTTTGTCCTCTAATTATTTATCACACCACATGTTCTCCTTAAATTTAGATGTAATAATATTTTTAATATTATCAGTATTCTACATAATGACTTCCGTCTTTATTCCCCAATGGTTTATCCAAGACTTGGTATCTTTATGCCATCCCCTCTTGAGCTTTAGGTGGTTTTGGCTAGAGTTTGAAGCAATTTTAGGGAGCCTCTTCTTGTTCTTGTACATGAGGCACCTAATCATAACCATGCTCTCAATGGGGGAAATGCTCACTTCTACAGGGAAAAACTCACTTCTATGGGGAAAGACTCGCTTCGATGATGAGGGTAGGATAGAGTGTATTGTCTTTAATTTTGAGATCATAAGTTATAACATTCTCCTGGATTTTCTCCATCTTTCTCTAATATCCTCTATAGATACTCCATCCCCAAACTTCACATCCACATAAAATAATAAGAGTGATGAGAGTTTCAAAGATGAGTTTTCACGGCTAAAAATTTGTTAATTTACACTTTTTTTCAAGCCCATAATTTTTCTCTAATATTCTCTAGAGATATTCCATCCCCAAACTTCACATCTATATAAAATAATAGGAATGATGAGAGTTTCAAAAAGGAGTTGCTTCTTATATCATAGCTAAAGATTTACTAATTTACAATTGCTTTCAAACCCATAATAAATTTTCCACCCTCCATTTATTCTTTTTTAATATTATAATTTCAATTAAACTTATAATAAATGATATTTATTATTTTTTAAACTTTATTATAAAAATAACATAACATAAATAAAGAAAAAATTTATTTTAATATTAAAATAAATAAATATATATATATATATATATATATATATATATGTTTGAAAATTAGATAATTAGGGATGAGTGGAATAATCATATCACTTACCTTTATAGCTTGTCCAGCCAAAATGATAAATCCAATATTAATCATGAATAGATTGATATATTGCAAAATCCATGTTATATAATACATTTTCCTACCTGCACATGCAATCAAGGACAACTCACAAGTATAAGTAAACAATACTAATAATAATAACGTGCAAACCCAAATGAAATAAATTAATTTTCTTCTATTTTCTTTAATATAGGTAAACAATAAATTTTAAATAAATCAAACAATACTAATAATGTGCAAACACAAATGAAATAAATTATTTTTTTTCCATTTTCTTTAATATAGGTAAACAATAAATTTTAAATAAATCAAAATTATATCATAATGTAAATTTTAAATAAATCAAAAATATATAATAAAATAGGGAATATGACGTGAGTTATTAAAAAGAAATATAATTAGATTTATTTTAAATAATATAGATTAAATTTGTAAATAATAAAAATGTCTAATATGTTTTTAGAGAATGCCTAAATGGTATTCAAATGATATTCACAATGTCTAAATAATATTTAATTAATATAAATTTAAATTTATAAAATAAAATAATATCAAAAATATATAACTTACCTCATGATTGCACTCAATATAAATAATGCAAACAGCATTATAGTTTATTTTAAAACAAATAAAATACTTTAAATATTAAATTATTGTTGACACTATGCTATAAAAAAAATTATATTTATTTTTTATCCTTAAACTTCTTTTCTTCACAATTAAAGTGATTAAATATGAATTATTGTTGAAAGTATGTTTTAACATTTTTTTAATATTTATTTTCAATCTTACAACTTTCTTCTTCAAGATTAAGGTGGCTCATTGATATTATAACACAGTTCATTGCATATTATAAAAAGGATATTCCCAAAAAAATCTAATTTTAGATTTTCATACAAATTGTCATCTTGAACCCAAAACACTATTGAAAATTATGAAAAATATATATAAATTATTTTAAAAAATACAATTGAAAAAACAAATTTTAATAATATTGATTAACTTTATAAATAATAAAAATATCTATATTTAAAAAATATTTAAATATTATTCAAAATGTTTGAATAATATTTCATTAATATAAATTAAATTTATAAAATAAAATAATTATAAATTACATAATTGCACTCAATAGAAAATGAAAACAACATGATAGTTTATCTTAAAAAATAAATACTTTAAATATTTTTAACACTTTTTTAATATTTATTTTTTATCTTAATTTTTTTTTTCATAGTTAAGGTGATTAAATATTAAACTTTTTTAATATTTATTTTTTATCTTAATTTTTTTTTTCAAAGTTAAGGTGATTAAATATTAAATTGTTGTTAAAGGTATATTTTAAACATTCTTTTACAATTATTTTCTATTTTAAAACTTTCTTCTTCAAAATTAAGGTGGTTATATCATATTACATAATATAATTCAATGAATATTACAAAAATGACATTTTAGATTTTCCTACGAGTTATCATCTTGACAAAAAGGTCTGAAATTCTTATGACTCTACAAAAAAAAATTCACATTAATGAAAATTATAAAAACCGTTGGATTTTTTTTTACCAGCATCTAAAAGAGGGGAGTGTTGATGCTCAATGTCCATTGGTTCCTTGTGTTGGTGAATTGTCTCTTCTTATTTCATCTTAGTTTGCATAAAATTTGTTAAGTCCTTGTTATTAGATGTTGTAGTGGTTAGTCAACTAGATAATTCTACTGCATAAGTCGAGTATAGGAGTCGATCGAACAAACAGTTAGAGTTGACTAACCAAGCAATTAAGAAGTTGTAACTGATAAGTAACTGCAATCACAAGTGTGTGTATATATATGTGTGTGTGTGTGTGTGTGTGTGTGTAACAGAGAAATGTTGGTTGTTCTTATACATAATAAAGTGCATATTGATGGTTCTCCCTTTACTTTGTGTATGCTTCCATGTATGTCTGTGTGTGTGTGTGTGTGTAATAATGTAACATATATGTTGCTCTATGTAAGGAACTACTAGTAACACTCTTGTACTTTCCCTTTGTTGGGATAGGTATTAATCGCAGAGGAGAACGAATCTGAGAGAAGTGGTGGTGTCTAAAGACAACATTGTACTAAAGGATGAACATGCTCTATGAGAGCGCGAATATATCTCCCGATGATGATAAACCGATCACAAGGATTGTCTATAAATAGGTTTTAGTCAAGGACCAAACCAATAATCTTGGGTGGAGTCAGTTGCACCTATCTATAAAAAACGGATATGGGATCCTAAGTTGACATGGTCAACCATCAATTTATTTGGTCATCGACCCAAAGAATTGATCAAACAACTTAACCGACAAGGTGACGTTTACAATGGAACTACATGTTCCAACACCCTTAGACTACAACATTGGTTTCTTTTCTAGTAGTTATGAATTCGAGCATGTAAAGTAAAAAACACATAGATGTTAAGATTGGAAGACATACGTGAATGGTGGGAGTGCAAAATCAATAATTGTATAAAAAACTATGTAAGGAGGAATTGATTGACATTAGTAGAAGCACACACATAGTTCTTCATAGAAATGCATGAATGGTTCTTGGAAGCCATTCTAGAAGTGTTATTTGAATATATGAATCGAGAACATAATGTGAAAACTCACTATGGATGAAAAGTTAATGCTCAAAATAATAAATGGAGGCAGGAAAAATGTTAACAAGTGGTTTGAAAGAATCGTTCGTGACTACATTGAAGAACAAGCAATCAAGGATAGATCATTAGTCGAAAATGTAAAAGACAAATTTTGCACTAACTTGCACGACAATTTTCTTTGCACTATTTTGTCCCTGATGCGCAAGTTTTTGTTAGACAAAGGAGTCGAAGACATGGTCGAGCACAGACCCCTCTTGGGAAATCCTCCACCAAATTCAAATTGGCAAGAAAAGAAAGACGACTGGAATAATTTTTAAAAGATAATTGCAAAGACACAGGCAAAGCCTGGGACTACTTTTTAAAGAAATGAGAACAACGAGAACAATTAACACCACCAACTTCGAGTAAGTTGAGCTGGTGATGGGGGCTAGATGATATGTGAGACAATATAATTCGAGTGATTGTTCCAAAGTAAATAATGTCTTAATTTGGCAAGAAGATAAATGAAGTCAGAAACATGTCAAAATTGAGAGGGAAGATTGCATGACAAATGAAGGTCTATAAACCCCCAGCCGACATCCAAAGACTCGAGCGCGATAAATGAAAAAAGAGGTGACAAGAGATGTGAAACGAAAGGGATCCTAGAAGTTTGAGTCATAATCTCCCCCATGTGTGACATTTCGTTGTAGCAGTGATAGAATGGGCCCCGATGACTCCTTGCAGGAATGCAAGTTTGCAGTTGAGTGAAGCAACCGGTGGCACCCAATAACAATTCAACATAGTCGAGAGTATGGAAATTGATGATTTTGGACCCGCGATTCGAAATTCTCCCTTAAGAATCCCTAGCCTGCATATTACATACTTCCTCCTCTAAAGATTTCATGTTGACACTCAATCCCTAAAAGTATGGTGCAGAACTGATAGCGATAGTCATATAAGAGATACACTTCTAATTGAAGCACAATAAAATACTCAAAATTGATCGGAGCACATATTCCTCCATACAATATATCTCACGAACATCACCCCCTGCCAAAGTTACTTCTTGAAGATTCCAAATCGACATACAACGAAAACAAATTGACACAACCTTTTAGAGGATGATTCATAGAATATATATACAAGGGATGTCAAATAGATGACACAATCCAAGTAGAATAACAAGTGCAATTAGCATTGAAATACACTTTGAATGAAGACTGGTGATAGATCGTATTAGTCAATTTGAACACTCAGATTTTGACTCCCCAAAATAAGATTGTGTCGACTTCCTAGTCGACTCTTAAAACAAATAATCAAAATCAAAATATTGCAATAATCTCATTTTCTAAAAACTCCAAGAAATCCACAATGGGCCTCAATCACATCCCCATATACGAAGGAGATGAATATCCCAAATGACATTGGTTTTTTTGTGAGAGATTCTAGGACATAGCCAACATCATAGAAGAGTATAAGCATATGGTACAATTCGATGTTTCTCTTCAAGCTAGGGCCCTCACATGGTTCATGAATTTTATAGAGAATGAAACAATATCAAAAGCATAGATAAAGAAAAATGACCTGACATTATTCAATACAAAATACATCAGCCATCTGCCTAGGAAAAAGATAAAAGAAATCAAACAAAGTCTAGGTGAAATAGTCTGAGAGTATAGAAAAGGATTCAAAGACTTATTGAGTCAAATTCCTTACATCATAGAAGAAAGACTCCTTGTAAAATGGTCTGTAGTAAGAATTCTACAAAAAATATGAGCTCCACTATGAATGTACGACATTTAGACATGTGAGGATTCAATAAACAAATCTCAGCGTATAGAGATGGACGATGAAGGATCGTCAACTTCATCAATAATAGAGAAAAAACTGAAAGGAAAACTTGAAGTATTGCAACAGTCTATAAAACATGTCCATTGCATGAAACAAACTCTGGTGCAACATTTGCTTCAATGAAGGGCACATGAAGAATTTTTTAAAATTCAACTACGCATTGGATCCAATTTCCCAATGTATCCAAATAGAAAAATTCTACGATATCTGCAAAGTATGAAAAATTATGCAACCAAGGAATGTCTGCACAATCTAATAAATTCCCGCCCAAAAATGGTGTCATATTTTTGAGGAAAATAATCATTTTATGTAGGAATTTCTTTTAAATGGGAAAAATAAATTAAATATTCATTTTGTATACCACATGCAGATGAACGGTCAGAATGTCAACTAAGGAGGTGGAAATGGCTACATAGGTTGTGGTCGTGGGGGTTATCAAGGAAGAGGAGGACACAAAGGAGGACATGGACAAATAGTTCAAGGACACAATCAAGGCTACTTATATTGCTTTAATTGTTGGAAAGAGGACCACATAAGTCTCAATTGCCCTATAAAAGAGAGAACTAACCTCAAGTTTTGTAACATATGTGGAGTGGGTGACCACTCACTAGAAGAATTCCTAGTCGTATTGGAGAAAGTGATGAACAAAATAAATGTGAACCTCTTTCATACAGTGCCTAAGAAAGATGTACTAAACTCATAAAATCTCAATGCTGTAACGATATTAGGTGTGGGTGAATACATTTTTCTAGATATTCCAGTTCGACAAAGGGATATCGGAACACATATCCTAACCCTAAACAAGAAGAAAAATTGATGTGGGAAGCAATGAAATTCTTTAAAAATATCGACCAAGATAAGCCAAATGGAAACATGGGAGGACATTCCAACACTTCAAATGCCACCCTAGAAGAATTTTTTCAGTTACTAAAAGAAAAAAAAATCGGTTGAACACTTGATCGACCTTCTAAACATTCTAAGAGAATATAAAGAGGATCAAATACCATACAAAAATATTTGACAACTTTCACAGGAGAAATAAATGAATGAAATAAACCCTCAATTAGACATTGTAATCAACATACACATGATCAAACAAGGTGTATCTGAATTTGTCTTGCAAGTAAGAATCCTCCCCTAGGAGACACAGAATCAACTTGGAATACCCCCGCTAGTCCCAATGATGAAATTTTTAAAACTAGCGGATCAAAGATTCATCGAACCAATTGACACACTAAAAAATGTCAAAAATTACATAATGGGGATTCCAACAAGAGTTGAATTTGAAGTAATTTATCTGGTAGAAGGAATTCCTTCATACCCCACATTAGTAGGTAGATTGTGGGGTTGAAACATGAAAACGATTATCTCCCTCGAAAGAGATAGGATTAAATTGAAAGGAAGTGACAAAAATATCATCATACCCTTGGAACCAAAAGAAGGGAAACCTTGGGTAGAAAAATAGGAAGAAGAATAGGAGGCTCATTGACTCTACCAAATAATGAATGAATCAAAGGATAATGTTGAGCCAAATGTTGAAGGATAAATCTTATTCCAAACACCATTATTGATGGGACAAAATTCAGACACAGAACTCTATAATTGGAAAATAGAGGACTATGAAGCCTAAAAAAAGGAGTATTGGTTAATAGAGGCAATTCCAATAAATAATTCGAGAACATGATTTTTGGTACAAGCAGTCCCTATCGTGCTAGAGAAAAAAATAAAATAAACGCCAACTCTCATTTTGACTAACTCAAAAACAATACCCCTTGCAATTTAGTGAAAGAAATTCCCCAACGATCCATGTGGATGAAGTATCATAGTCAATTAGAGAACAAAGGAGGTTATGAATCCTAGTGGAATCCTTCACTGGTCAAGCTACTTGATGGTGGAAAAATCATGCCCCTCACCTATAAACATGGAATATCGCTACACTATATTTTGTCGAATGATTCGATAGAAAGAAGCTATCAGTGAGAGTAGACATCCTGACATTTAAACCTGGGTTCGACCTAGCAACTCAGATTCACTAGTGTGAGAACAAATGGAGAAGAGTGGGATATAGGGATGAAAGGGTATAGTCACATATGTTCCCTAACACATTGGATGACATACCACACAAGTGGTACAAAATCAAAGAGGCATGTGGTTACACATTTAATTGGAATGAAATAAATTTTCTTTTATAAGAAACTTAGAATTCATCCCAGAAGAGGCACACTTGCAAGAGGTGGCACGAGAAATAAAAAAAATTCTTGAGAAACCAAATCTTGATGAAATGCAAAAAACAAAATGCAAGGAAAAAGTCGACACAGGGTCAATGCCAACTTACAACTTTTTGTCGATTGAAAATCAAGACAACATAAGCACTCATCGAATAGACATGGAAAACATAAGTTTTCTAGGGAAAATATTTCAATGGAAAAAAAGTCACCCTGGAGTAAACAACCAAGTAAAAATAGTATACTCAGTATCCAAGGAAGAAAAAGAATATATGAAAAACTTGACTTTCCTTTGGCTTATAATGAAGTTGCCATATAATCCACAAGAAGATGGAAGAGAGTTATAAGGGATAGAGATTGACTAGAAAAAACAAAAGACAAAGAAAAAGAGACACTATATGGCTTTGTGACACTCATAAAATAAAAACTTGGCATAGAACAATCGATGGAAGAAATGGACCCTTTGGAAACATTCAAAGGATTAGTAGAAGCAGTGTTTGAGACAAGTGCCTGAAGTCAACATGAAATCTGAGACCTAAAATGAGAAAATAGGCAGTTTTATAATCAAACAATGAGAACGAACCAAAAATTAATGGCTAATCATACAACATTAATACTCCAAACAAAATATGAGAAATTCAAAGAAGTTCAATAGAACCTAGAAGAGGAAACTAAAGAAGCAACATCATTGAATATCGTGCTAATCAATTGGCCTTCATACTTCACCTTGACTTACAACAAACTCAAGGGCCAAAAGATGGTAATATCCAACTTAAGGACAACAAGAGAGTTTACCTTCGAACCAAAATTGAAGTTGGATCTAGCAAATCACATTGCAAGAGAGAAAGAAGTGGAAATAGAACTATCAAAGCAAGAAATAGAATGGTTGTGGGAAGTAAAAAAGGCTCAAATTGAAACTGATAATGAATTTACAAATCTCAACCAAATTATGGAAAAATCATAAGAAGAAGAGAAAAAATTTGACCCAGAGTCGAATCCAGTACAAGATGTCCCCTGAACGGATAAACTAAATTTCTTAGAATAACTAAATATGTTAGGGATGGAGGCACAATACTCAATTAAGGAATGGAAGATGTTCTCCTAGCATTTGCATAAAATAAGCCCAAATATATATTAGACAACATTTAAGGGTCTGCCATAACAACCTGCATAGTTGTCAAGTGTTGTGTCACCTTGTAGACAAAGATTCCAAATTTTCAATCCAATGATGTGGAGTCGAATTTCCCAAATGTAAGCCACCAATTGTTGGAGTTACTTCACACACACCTAGGATTTATTTTTCCTAAGGTTTTTCCTTGTTTATTAGTCATTATTCAATCTCCTATATTTTAGGAAGAATATTCTCTTCAGTTTGATCAATTGAGTGGAGTCTAGATGCTACATTGGGATTATCACCATGTAGCATTGGGATCATCACCAACTAATGCACATTTTCCTTGGGATCATCACCAGACTAGCGCATTACTCATGATTCCCTGATCTCCTCCTCACTTCACTCTATTTCTGTCAGTTAACTGAAGAGTGATAGACTAGTTAACTCAGACTAGGTGGCAGTTCACTCTTGTAACTGCCTGAGAGACTAAACTAGGTGGAAATTTACTCCTATAACTAATTGTGTGTGTCCATATCACTCTATACCACCACTATGGCTCATTAGTTATTCATGTATCCTATATCTATTGTAAATTATTCACTCTTTGAGTGTGGAATACGGTTAATAAGAATTCTCCCATTCTTTCTCTCTTGCTTCTTCTTTCTCAATTTCTCTCTACAAATGTTTGTGCTATTTTCTAGATAGATCTATTCTGTGCAGGTTCAACACATTTACATGGTATCATATCCCACAGACTGCTAAGAAAATCTACACCAAATTATTTTTGCAGGTACTGAAGATTGAAGAACACAGAAAGATGGAATCTATGTTTTACTCACCGACAATACTTCTCACGCCTCATAACTATTTTGAATGGAACCCAAAAATTATGCTTCAGCTCAAATGCAGAGGCTTGTACCAAATAACTATGGAAACAGAAGTAGAGTCTGATTCCACCGATGAGAAAAATGACTTTCTCGATAGACAAGATATGACCATAGGATGTATCTGCATGTCTATTTCTCCTGAACTTTTCCATCAAGTATATGAAGAATCACAAGAATCAACTCCAAATGAATTATGGACCAGATTGGAGATTCTATTTGGGAATAAAGAATATTGTGAAGATTTCATGCAGGAGGTTGAACAGATAGAGCCAGAAGAGAACCCATCAGAAGATCAAACATTTTATTCTAAAGAGTCTTCTACACAAGTATTTGCACAAATTTGCATTCCATTAATTGAAGATGATGTCTACTCGATTTCATATTTGTTTTCTGAATTTCATTTGGAAGATATATGGCATGCATCTTAGGGGTCACATGCAGACATTTTTCCCTACGCAATGCATGCATCTCAGGAGACAAAAAGGGAGTCGCGCACATCAGACTAAATTCTGATATTTTCTGAGCAAAATTTGCAGAAAAAAATGGATATTTGAAATCCTCTCGGGAAAATATCCAATTTCAAAAAAAAAATCATCTAAAATAGAGCCCATGAAGTGAAGTTATGAACATTTTAAAATCAACAAAATTTCAGTGTTTTTCTGAAAACGGCCGCACGGTTTTCAAAGTTTCATCCAAACTTTATTTGGATCTTCTTCATTACAAGAAGAGAAAGTGGATATGTGTGGACATCTCAATAATGCATCTACTTCATCAGATCCATGAAGACATCTACATCTTCAACAAAATATTCAATGAGCACAAACTTGTACAATTGTGAGGTCTTCTTGGAGTGAAGGACACGGTTGCTTAGCAAATTTTTTTTGTTCCTTCTCATTTGGGCGGGGTTGGGGTTCCCATGAGGTTTTCCCTCTTTCCTCATTTATTTCAGTGCATCGTTTGTATTTGGATACCTTATATGGCCTCGTTGTCGGGGCCCATTCTTTATTTTCACCAAAGTGATGTTCAGGGGGGGTGTTGGAGTTACTTCACACACACTTAGGATTTCTTTTTTCCTAAGGTTTTACCTTGTTTATTAGTCATTATTCAGTATCCTATATTTTAGGAAGAATATTCCTCCAGGGAGAATATTCTCTTCAATTTGATCAATTGAGTGGAGTCTAGATGCTACATTGGGATTATCACCATGCAACATTACATTTACACCAATAAGTAACACCAGAAATGGTAGTCTAAGGTACAAAGGAAGCTCATTTGAAAAGGGTAACAAAAAAATTTCCTCCACTTGTAAAGTTACATCAGTGGTTGGGCATGATCCAAGAGGAAACAATTAGATGGAAAGAGTAGTCAGAGGATCAAGAACAACTAGAGAAGAATCCATGATAAGTAATCAGTGACTATTTTGATTTTTTCGAATGTACACATTCCTTGTATAAATCATTTTTTACATAAGTATAGAATAACTCGACAAATATTAAGTTTTGAGGCACAATTTGAATGATCAACATAAAATTTAAAGTTCGTCATCTTGATCGACTAGAAGAATGTTTTGGAGAAATTTGAGTTGGATTCCACCACGACAAGACTATAGGGATCACAAAATCTAGATTCATATAGGAAAGTACAAAACTATACTTGTCGACATCATTCCCTCCACTAGAAACTGCCCCAAACCTGTGCTAGAACCACCATAAAAGGACCAGATGGGAGGTGTAAGGACCAAGTTCTTCTCATAGTATGAGGAACTTCACTTGCTTTTGCAAAGGAGAGAAGGTCCCCTCTCCACTACTAGTAGAAATCTGCATCACCGATGGGACATCATACAATTTTTGTAAGGCACTTTGGCACCTTCTAGTCATTGACCGATTCTTGTAGATTTCAAACGAAAAAGGGAATCATAGCTCTCAACCATCTGGATCAATAAGGGACTGGGGTCGAGTAGAAGAGAAGAGTTCATCGTCCAACCAATATTTCACCACACCAACTAGAATCATTCGGTGAGAGTGGTGATCAAACAAAGTTTTGAGAGAGAAGGCCCTAGTCCAAGAACACACAGTCTGCACCAACCAAGACATCTTGAAGGATCCATATTGAAGGATCTTGGGTAGATAAAAGAGTATTTATTCTTCATCATAAATGTATTCTACTAGTATAAAACCGCTTCATCAACTATATGAAGGAATATAACACAATCAAAGGGGAACAACACAAGAGCCAACAAAATCAGTCACTCTAAATAGTCTCTCTTTATCTCATTCTAAAAATTGTAACCTTTCTCTCTAATTTATTTTTTCAATGTAATAGTCACACCCTCCCCCTTGCTTGGGACAAGAAAGGAATTGAGGCAGGGGGAGATGTTGTACGGGCTAGTCATCCTTTCCAACTAGACTCTCCAATCTCCCAAATAAGTTGACTGCATAAGTCGAGTATAAGATTCGGTCGAACATACAGTTAGAGTCGACTGACCAATAAGGTAAGAAGTTGTTATTGGTAGGTAACTACAATCATAAGTATATATATGTGACTATGTAATAGAGAATGGTTGTTTCCCTTAGACTACAATAGAATTCAGTGAGCGAGATTCCTTGCGAAGATTAACTGCTAAATTCTGAAGCATGATACATTCATCCTCCAATTTTTCAAACCTATTTTTTTGTTGTACCAATAAGATCATGATAGTTTCATGTTGGGAGACGCATTGGTTCCCATTCTCATGCACCTTGGAGGTTACAAATAACATAGAATTCATGTTGGCCTAAATCCACTCCTCATTTCTTCTCATAACTAACCTAAATTCCAATATGTCTTTCTTTTCCATCTCTACACAATGATCCCTAAAACCTACAATCCAAACTAGGCACAAAAAAGTGAGACCTACACAAAAATTTATCCCAGAAAAGCATAATACATGGACACATGCACCACTCTCAAAGTACCAACAAGGATGAGATTTTTGGATAGGTTGTAGGCTACAATGAATGAAGAATCCAAAGTAAAAGGGAACAAAGGAAACCAACTGGAATATGATATGTGTTTCTATCAAACCAAACCAAGAAAAGAGAAGTACCAATACAATTACTTCGACCCAAAAGAACGTAAACCGTACCATTACTCTTAAATCTATGAAAGGTTGTCTGAAATGAGATTACACAAACAAAACCAACCATACAAAGATAGGGTGAAGAGATACCCAAGATTCTAACTCTCGTTTTCTATATCCAATATACCAAAGAACCAAGTAAGAAAAATACCAAACCAAAGAAACAAGGCTCAAAACACTAGCCTTCCTTGTAATCTTGTACCTTACATTATCAATTCAAGATAAATCAAGTCTCAAGAGTTTTGAATCTGCGATTGGTTTCAAATTTTTTTTATACTTTAGTATTACTTTCTTCTTTACAGAATTTATGAGCCCAATCTCTTAATCTTCAAATCAACATACTAGGGACATAGTACATGTTACAACAACAATCATTGATTGCAGATGATATTGTGACATGTGTTTCAAGAATTACTAGTCATATTGATTACTAATTTAAGAGTAACTAGACTCATGGGGAGTTAATTTTGCAATTTCTTAGAATTTACTTTATACTACTTTTGAGACATCATTAATGCATAAGTTAATATAGGTTTTTAAAGTACTAGAAAAGAACTAATTATGCACAAACAGTGCTTGCACTTCACAAGTTTACAAACTCTTATTGATAAGTAAATATTGTGAAATTTATGCAAATAAATTACCTGACATTTTGGCATCATTGTCGGGGAAGTGCTAAAGGAATTAGTTTTACAATTTTGTCGTTATTTTTTCTTCAGTGCAAACATTTTATACATGTAGGAGTAGAAATGGTAAGATTGGAAGTAAGCACCCACACACTCACTTTAGCGAGTTTCTACAAATACTTGTCATGTTGGTATTGTATGTATAGGCCTAGGGATAGTAGAGATAGGCTTGATGGCATAAGAAAAATATATTTCACAGTTCCAACTATTTCAATTAAGAGTTTCTATAAGAAACTCCCATTTTACTAATCCATTTGCAAGTAGGAAATCTTGACCAACACAAAATAATCTAAAATATGCTAAAGAATTTGTTGATCAAAGTGAGGCATGCTACTACAAGGATATTCTCAAATCCTTATTCTAGGTTCATATCTATAATTATATATGGATATGCATATCAATAAGCAATAGAAGAACAAAGCCTCCATGAGCAATTTACACAAGAAGAAGATCCAAAAGCTTTTCTCAATCATCCTTGCAAGAAAGCAAAGGAGATCAAAGAGCCATGGACAACATTTGATGGAGAGGAAACATCGAAGCCTGAGATTGAGGAATTTATTTCATGCTTTTCACCAGATCCCTTGTGCATTCAAGAGTGTAATAGGAAAATCTCAGAAGAAATTCATTGCATGACAAAGGAATACATGCAAACGATTGCCAATGAGCATGAGAGCCAAAAGAGAAATGACTACATTGAATATTGGTTCCAAGCAATCATCATGCAATAATACCACTCTATGCTTTAGCATTTCTTGGCACCATTACTACTAGAGAAACTAGTCTCTCATATCCCAGGGCATCTATTGGGGTACATTTTTCAAATTTGGATATGAATTTACTTGAGATCTTGTTGTGTAAATGGATGCATTTTATGCATTACTACACTTGAGAAAAGGTTTTAATTTCCAATTAGAGTAGGATAATATAAAGAATATAATAAAATAAAAAAGTAAAGAGAAAAATAACGTTCAATTGTGAAAACCATGTTTATGATCTACAGGATCTTGTAACATGTTTCAAAATTTTAGAATTTCATAGCTTGTTATTTGTTTTAGCATTCTGAAATTTATTTTTATAATACTATGTTGTAGAAGGTCATATTGCAAATTAGAATCTTATTGCTCGTTCCAACAATTTAGTTTCAAGGATCATAGGTTCTAGAAATTTAGTTCGAGAATTTCATTGTGAAGACTTCAGTGTTGCCATAGTCAAATTCCAACCATACAAGTTTCCTTTGTTCATACTCTATATATTTACATGAGAAGTGGATTGAACTAAGAATCAAAAGGCTGGCCTCAGGCAAACAACATGAAATCAACACCCTTGTTGACTTCATTAGAATGTATTGTGATTCCACTAATAGGGAGAAAAAATTGTTATGTGAGCTATACCAATTTAATTTATTCTTATAGTAGGAAACTAGGTGGAGTCCCAACCCCATAGTTAGGAATATCCAATTTAGATCCCTTCCTTCCTTTATGAAAAACCAGGTTAAATGGAAGAGAGATAGGATCTCTATGAGTAGAGTGAAAACCTTTCAAGGGTAATAATTAGAGTGAGCATATGATACATGAGGAAGCCATTAAAGACTATCAAGAGTTCTTATTTGATTCTAGTAAGGTAAAAGTATTTAGAAGAAACCATAGGACAACCATTGAAAACCTTGAAGATATTTGTAATCAACACACTATGAATGTTGTATTATCATTTCAAGAAATATGGTAGCTACTACCTTAGATATTAAAACAAAGAGATTTGATGGCTCTTCCCATGTTTTGCCTGCCTATTGTTGGGTATGTGTTATATTATTTGCATGAACAACCCCACATGTTGCATTCTGTTGGGTGTGCGGGGGGGGAGGGTTAGAAGGGGGAAGATCCTTCTTGTCCTAGGGGTCGCAAGGGGTAAAATCCCCTAAAAAAGAAATGGTGGTTTTTTGCGTCCGTTTTAGCAGTTTTTCGACACATGGTTTTTGTCGATGGTTTTCTAATTTCGTTTAAGGAATTAAGGTTGTTGACTAATACGTGTCAATATATTAGGGGTTTTGGATGTCACAGTGTCCTATATATATTAGTGTATTGAAAACAATGAAGAGAATGATGAATAAAATATTAGAGTTGTGGCTCTAAACAGGTTATTGGTTTTCCTAGTTTGGGTTTCCAGGGTAAAATATCTATGTAATGTGTGTGTGCCATTGTATAATTTGTATTTTGTTCAGAAACTGTTTGCAGTAATTAATTGTACAAAGTTAAAATCTACATGTGGTATCAAATAAGTTATAATCTTTAGGGGGATGCCTTTTTGGTTAGGGGTTTGGCTTAGTTATGTGGTAAACCTTGTTACAGTGGGAGCTCTATGGTATTTATGCTTGCATGGTGAAAAGAAATGGCGAGTAGTTAAAAAATAAGTATCAAGAAATTTAATGGTAAATTTTTTTTAGATATGGAAGCTTAATATGGAAGATCTATTCGTGGAAAAATATCAATGGATCATTGTGGATCTAGGTATTACATCTACAAGAATGTCAACAAATGACTAGGAAAAATTGGATTGAAAGAAGAAGAGCGCAATCCGATTGTGTCTCTTGGATTCAATATTAATGAATGTGTCAGGGGAAGCTACAACTAAGGCATTATGGGATAAGTTAGGGGATTTTTATTAGTCTAAGTCCCTAGTAAACAAATTGTTCCTATGAAAGAAGTTGTACAACTCGAGGATAAAATATGGATAATCAATAATAGAGCACATAAAATTATTTAATATCGTGGTAAGTCAGTTACTGTCTATTGATATTAATATTTCTATGAAGATAAGTTTAACAATTTATTTTTCTCTTTACCAAAATCGTGGGATAGTCTGGTTGTAGCCATAGGTAGTAATTCAACTACTTTGACTTTTGTTGATGTGGTATCATCCTTGTTGTCAGAGGATATGAGGAAAAAAAATATGGAAAACCAGAGCTAAAATGCCTTATTTTCAAGAGGAAACTCCTAGGAAAGAAATACATGTAAGTCCTCAAGTGGGGGATATAAATCTAGGGGAAGATCTATATGTCCTAGAAAATTTGTAAAGGTATGTTGGAGATGTGGAAAAGAAGGGAAATACAAGAAACAATGCAGATCCAAAAGTGTCGAGAGAGGGAAGGGATCTGATGATTCTCCTTCTACAAAAGAACAAAAGTCTACGGATGAAGGAGGGGATGTGCACTTGGCTTCTTCAAGAACACATGTAGATCATGAGGCATGGATAGTCAACTCGAGTGGATCCTTTCATATGACTCCTCACAGGGAGTGGTTTTACGAATATGAAAGGTATGATGGAGGTGATGTTTTCCTAGGTGATGACTTAGCAACCAAAATCATAGGATGAGGAAAATTCATGTTTAATCTCATGGATGGAAGGATTATAACACTCCTTGATGTTCTGTACATCCCAGGGTTGGCCAAAAATTTGATTTCTATAAGAAAAATTGATGATGCAGGAGTAAAAACAATGTTTGAGAAAGAAACCTATAGGATGGTTCGAGTGGAAATGGTGTTGCTGAAGGGAGTTCATATTGGAACCATGTATAATATGATAGGAAGAAATATTAGTGATGGGTGTGATATTTCTATTGTTCCTGATATTGGAGTTGAAGAAGAAAAAACTCCCACAGTCTCTAAAGAAAATACTATGATGTGGCATCAAAGACTAAGACATATCGGAGAGAAGGGCCCTCGAGTACTACACGGTAAAGGTATGGTTGAAGGTATATATAATTTCTCTCTTTGATTTTGATTTTTGTGAACATTTCATATATGGTAAGTATAATCTTGTAAGATTCCCCTCTGGTGCAACGAGAGAAGAGGGAATTGTACATTTGGTACACAATGATTTGTTTGGACTTGTGTCGATTCCATCACTGGGAAAATCCGTGTATTGTGTCTCATTTATAGATGACTTCTTGAGAAATACATGGATTATTTCCTCGGAAATAAATATGAAGTCTTTAACAAATTAGAAGAGTTTAAATATCTTATGGAGAAAAAGACAGAGAAGAGAATTAAGGTGCTAAGGACAAATAATGGTGGAGAATTCTGCAGAAATGAATTCGAAGAATTTTCTAAGAAGTGTGTATAGAAAGGAACAAGACTACTCCATACACACCTCAAAATAATGGAGTTATAGAAAATATGAATAGGACACTGATGGAAAAATCAAGGAGCATGCTCAGGGGTGTCAGGTTAGGACAAGAATTCTAGGTAGAGGCAGTGGGTATTGCATGTTACCTGGTAAATATATCACCCTCATCAACACTAGGTGACAAGACTCCAAACGAGGTATGGACTAGTAAGAAACCCTCTCTTATACATCTCATGGTATTTGGTTGTGATTCCTATGTTCACGTTCCAAAGGAAAATAGGAGTAAGATGGATAAAAAGGATGAAAAGTGTATCTTTATTGGGTATAAATATGGTCTAAAAGGTTATAATATTTGGAACCCAGAAACTAAGAAGGTAGTGTATAGTTGAGATGTGGTATTTAGAGAAATCAAATATGTTTTCAAATAGGAATTCATACCAAGGGAGGAAGAACCAGAGAAAATAGAGTTTGAGAAGAAGGATAATGAATCTAACTCTACAAAAGAACATGAATCCGAAGAAGAAGATCCTCATACTCCAATATTGAAGAGATCGGTTCGAGAAAGAAGGAAACTAGAAAGGTATAAACCACCTAATTTATGTTCAAATGTTTCTTTATCTATTATCGATGATGATCATATAATTGTTAGGGAGGAAATGGATTCACAGCTTGGAAAACTCTAGAAAAAGGGCATGGTTGAAGAAATGACAACCTTGGAAAAGAATGAGTCTTGGGATCGAGTGGAGTTCCTTATTGGAATAAATCCCATTGGTAGCAAATGGATGTTTAAGAATAAGTTTAATGCAGAAGGTAAAGTGGAGAAAGACAAAGCTTGGTTAGTACCAAAAGGTTATTCCTAGGTAGAGGGAATTGACTTTACTGAAATGTTTTCTCTTGTTGCCAAGATAACTTATATTAGATTTATTTTATTTATTGTTGTTGATTTTTATTTTTAACTATAATAGATGGATGTGAAGTCGGCATTCATACATGGAGATTTGGAAGAGAAAATCTACATGAAGCATCTAGAAGGCTTTGTTGTGAAGGGAAAGAAAGAGATGGTATGCAAGATGAAAAATTCCATGTATGGGACAAAGAAATCACCAAGGATGTGGTATCAATAATTTGATACATATATGTTGGGACTTGGATTCACAAGGATAAAATTTGATCACTGTGTGTATTTCAAATTAATCAATGATCAATATTATTTATGGTCTTATATGTGGATGATATATTGTTGATAGGAAACAACAAGGAAATTATCCAGGATCTGAAAACTCAATTGTCCTCTAAATTTGACATGAAGGATCTTGGTGCTGCAAATTTCATTTTGGGAATGGTAATTAAAAGAGATCGGGAAAATAGAAAAATATATTTAAATCAAAGGAAATATGTTGAGACAATATTGTAGAGGTTTAATATGCAAGAATGTAATTCAGTCAAGGTTCCTATTCTTGTAGGTGTAAATTTATATGCGGATTAGTTTTCAAAGACACAAGAAAAGGAAGAGGACATGTCCCATGTTCCATATGATAGTGCGGTTGGAATTTTGATGTATGAGATGGTTTGTACTATACCAAACATTACACATGTAGTGAGAGTTTTGAGAAACTTTATGTCAAAACCAAGGAAGGAGCATTGGACAACAATGAAGACCAATATTAGACATTGTTGGACATACATGGGTTTGTTGATGCACAATGGGTTAGAGATCTGGATCATAGAAGATGTACAAGTGGGTATGTGTTTAACCTATTTGGAGGAGTAATCAGCTGGATGAGATAGGTTGTAGTGGCACTCTCAACTACAGAAGATGAGTACACGGAATCCACTCATGCAAGAAAGGAATTGGTGTGGTTACAAATATTTTATTCAAGTATGGGGTTGGTACAACAATCCCTAAGGATAGATTGTGATAGTTAGAGTGCAATATTCTGGGAGAAGAACATGACTTATCATTCAAAGAGAAAGCATGTTGATGTTCAGTATCACTTTGTGAGAGACATGGTTGAAGACAAGAAGGTTTTTTTGATGAAGGTGGACACTTTGAATAACATTACAGATTCATTCACAAATTATGTGAGCACCGAGAAGTTCTCCTGGTGTAGAGAAACATTGGACATTGATGCCATGGATTGTTGACTATGTAATCTTGTAGACCCCTGTATGCAAAGAAAAAAACAAGTGGGAGAATGTTGGATATATTTTATATTCTTTCCATGACCAACCCCACAAGTTGCATTGTGTTGAGTGTGTGGGGGGTGGGGGTCACAAGGGGGAGGAGCTCCTGAAAAAAAAAATTGGCAGTTTTTTGCATCCGTTTTTAGTGTTTTTCGGCACATGGTTTTTGTCGATGGTTTTCTAATTGCAATTAAGGAATTAGGATTTTATACTAATACAGTTCAATGGATTAGGGGTTTTGGATGTCACAAGATCATGTGTACATACATACATACATACATATATTGTATTGTATTGCAAGAAATGAAGAGAACGATGAATAAAATATTATAGGTGTGACTCTAAACAGGTTGTTGGTTTTCCTAGTTTGGGTTTCCAGGGTAAAATATCTGTGTAATGTGTGTGTGTGTGTGTGTGTGTGTGTGTGTGTGTGTGTGTGTGTGTG
>CBVK0100043009.1:0-20775 GCA_900067695.1 Picea abies | reverse complement strand
GTGTGTGTGTGTGTGTGTGTGTGTGTGTGTGTGTGTGTGTGTGTGTGTGCCTTTGTGTATTTTATGTTTTTATTAAGAATATATTTGTAGTAATTAATTGTACACGGTTAAAATCTATAGCTATGACTCGATCTCATTTGTATATTGATTCCTTCAGAAGGAATGGAACTAAGTGGATGGGGCTCAAATTCCACTTCTTGTCAATGTGGTGCACTGGGAAATTACACAAGGTTTCTCAACATTGGGATGAACTTGAAGAAATATCAATATGGGAATAAGTCAACAAATGCTTGGGATACTACACAGAAGAAGAATTTGATCACTTATCATATAATTGGAACAGTGTTCATTAATTGAGATTACTAGAGGAGTTTTGATCAATTGCATGAGGACCTGCAACATCCTCAACATGGTGGATATGTTGAGCCCCCATTTTGTATCTATTTTGACTAAGAATCATGCTCTTTTTACTCAGTAGATTCGTACTTAGTCTCTAAAAATATCCTTTTTCCATTTCAATACCTATGGTCTTTGCAATAATTACATCTACAGAGCATTTTAGGCATTGTGTTCACTTCATATATTAATTTGTGTTATTTCTTAATTAATGTTAAGAACCATTTTTCTGTTGTCAATGACTGTGTTACAAGAAATTCAGGTTCTCGTAGAAGGGATTGGTTCAAGTAGTAGCACAAAGATAATCGAGAATTCAACACTTGGGGCATGTTCTAGGAGTTTTGTAGTTTCTTATGAACCTTTTGGATGAAGAAGAAATCCCCCATAAGTGAAGTGGAAGTTTTGGTCAACTATCTGGGTCAACATGTAAAATTGTGATCTGTGCATTGGAAGAATTCTAGGACGAAAGAAAAGATCAATATTTTATGTATTAGAATCATGAATCCTTCCAAGATAAATCCAAAGACTTGATGTGATCCTAACCTATGTATTTATAATAGTCTTTGGTTGTAACTAAGTAACCATAAGTTATCTCTTGTATTGGGAACAAAATGTGATTCATAAGGTAATGATATTGACTAACATCACGAGATATGATATTCCTTGTGTTCCTCTTTTGCAATTGAATCAATTATAAAGAGGGAGGTGAAACATTGCTCAGGGGAAAGTAGATGGTCTAAGAAATATGTGACTGAATACCTTGTAATATTCAGAATTGATGAAAGAACTCTTCTTCCTCATATTTGTGGCGTGCTAGTGCATTTTAGCACCTGAGTTTATCTTCATAGATTTCTTCTAGGGAAGGAAGGCCCCCCTTATCCAAGGAGTAATGTTATGTGTCCATTTCTTTTAGTTTTAGTTTTATTTTACTCTCACATTAGATTATGCTGGTTTAAGTTTTATTTCAAATTGTAATGATAATAGTCATGTGAATTTTAATTTTGTTTCAATGTATGTTGTGTGTAATTTTTCTTTTAATTTGCAAAGGATAAATAGCTTCCTTTGAACACAAATTCTAAGTAATTGAATCGGATGAATTGGAACAGAGTATCCATACAACAAGTAATCATAGATTATGTTATTCTCTAATTTTTCTTTTGATTTAGTGAGAAACTCTAATCCTAAACCCTCCCTACCTGCACTTCATTGTTTTCTTTCATTTGATTTTAATTTCTGTATCCAGTTTGTTATGTTTCACATTTTATCTTTTTGAATAATTTCCTTAACTTTGGGGATTTAAGACATGGTTTTACAAGATGTGTCACTTCATATGCCTATTTGAATCTTGCAAATTCAAAATTCTTCCAAGTCATTAATAGCGCTACTGGAATAACATTATTCCCGTAGCGCTAATATAAGCATGCCATGATAAGCGCCAACCACCCTGATTTTGTTATGATTACATAAATCGTGGATTGATAATCTGCATGTGTCCCGCGATATCTCTTGAATCATTATACAATTCAAACCGTTACTAGATGGGATCATTATGTACCTGCAAAGACCCTTTTCAAATCAGTCAATTTCCAAACATCATTATATGATCCTGTCACTCGTCATTCTAATTTGTTGAATTATAAGTGCACGTATTTTTTAGAAGAAACTGTTATATGCTAACAGTTGCAGGTTGTAAATTCAACTTTTGAACAATGCCAAGTTGTAGCATCGTGTTATTGATATGGCACCTAAGAGAAGTGGGCAAGTTGTCAGATTGGAACCCGAGGGCATTGAGCTTCTCAAAGCATATCCGCATATGGCATAGAGGTTTAAAGACGTTGGCTGGTTCAAATTCCTCACAACCTTCCAAGGTTATGACTAACATGTATCTATGGTGTTTGCACAGAACATCGATGGTTTCGAAGTGGATATCAGAAAGTTTTTATTGCTGGTGACAAAACAATCCATCACCAAAGCTTGCGGATTGGTAGTTGGAGAAGAATGATGGTGGAAGAAGGATAATGTAGTCACAGAGTTTGTCAATCAATTTTTGCTACCAAATAAGCAAAGCCTAGATTGGAGAAAGGGATTCCCTCACATTTGGATTAGACAAGAGTGGCATACCGTCCTGATCATAATTAACAGAAACCATGGACTTGGCTAATTCAATCCCTAAATCCTGATCCATATCCAAGAAAACAAAGAAAGGGAAAAGGGAAGAAGGCAGTCACACAGAAAAAGAGTATCACAGTTAATGAATTTTTTGTCAAAGAAAAAGTAAAAAGACTTCCATTACACAGGAAAACAAAAGAAGACAAAAAATTGGGGAAGATACAAAGAAAAGGAAAATAAGTTGCTCAGTATTATACAAGACCTATAACAAGAGAAACCACCAGATCATCAAAAGCTGAAGCAGTGTTTTCTGATGACAAAGGCTATTATTCTGCAGAACCAAAAAGCTACAGGAAATACTCTGTTTTTTTACATGTTATAGTCTTTATCTTCAAGAGAGGTTGTAGAACACTTGGTGATGAATTTGTTGAAACAAAAAGAGGTTTTTGTTGGGAAAATGATCCTTCACAAAAAACTCTGTTGGTTTTTACACAACAATCACATTTTAAGAGATTCAAATTTATCTTTGAGGCCTATTTTTTTGAGAAAGCTATAGGAAATACTCTGTTTTTTTTACCTGTTTTAGTCTTTATCTTCAAGAGAGGTTTCAGAACAGCTGGAGATGAATTAGTTAAAAAAAAAACAGGTCTTTGTTGGTAACATTCCCCTTCATAAAAACCTCTCTCAGTTTTTACACAGATATCACAGTTTAAGAGATTCAAAATTATCTTTGAGGCCTATTTTCCTGCGATTTCATAATAAATAATTTCCTGTTTTAGTCAGTAATTTTGGGAGAGGTTACAGAACATCTAGTGATGAATTTTTTGAAACAAAAATAATATTTTGTTGGGAACGAGTTCCTTCACAAAAAACTCTCTCAGTTTTTACACAGCTATCACCATTTAAGATATACAAAGAGATTATTGGACCCTATTTTTCAGGAATTTACAAAATTTATTTTCCTGAAAAATCTCATGGATAGCAGTTGACAAGCCACCTTAGCAATTCGAATTGGCGATCAGATTGGATCTTCTCCTTGATTATTTGAAACAAGAAACTAAATATATATGAGGAGGTTTTCAAATCCATTTCTTTTGGATCTTGTTAATTATCTATTGTTTCTAAATAAACTCTGTAGAAGGAGAAGTTAGGGGTCGAAAAATTGGAGATCCAGAGGACTTGTTTTGTGAAACTCCTTGTAAGGCATTTATGTTCTATTTGACACTTAATAGAAAAGGCATATGGATGGTTAGACACTCTTTTCTTCTATGTTTTTCTTTCTTCATGCTTGAGTTCATTATTCATACTGCAATGCATTTGTTTCTTGATTGTTAATTAATACAATAAAGAATTTGTTGTGGGAATTATTTTTAAGTTTTGATTTCAAGCTAATGGTCTTGTTTCTTTATGATATTATGAGACAAGAATTTATGTGAAGTTGAAAAATTGAAGGCTTCATTCTCTCTTTTTCCTATTGGTCTAATATATCTATGTGACTACCTTTTAATCAGTCAATGGGATATACTATGTTTTGATTTTGATTTTCATGTTATGTTATAACCTTGAGTCAATTTTCAACCACCTTATTCAAAAAAACAAATCATAAAAAACCTTCAAAACACTTTTCAATAAACGAATGATGCCCTAGCTTTCCCTCTCAAGGTCAAGTGCAACTTTAGGGACTAACAGATTACATGAGTATTGTTGTCATATGTGTTTCTATAATTGCAAAGAAAAGTGATTATCAATTCACGAGAAATCAAGTCTTAAGAAGTTTCGAATCTGCAATTGGTTTCAAGTTTGTTTTATACTTTAGTATTGATTTCTTCTTTAAAAAATTTATGAGCCTAAACTCTTAATGTTGAGATCAACAAACTAGGGACAAAGTACCCATTACAGTAACAACCATTGATTTAAAATGATGTTGGGATCTATGTTTCAACAATTAACAATCATATTGATTAGTAATCCAATAGTAACTAGACTCAAGGGGAGTTAATTTTTCAATTGCTTAGAATTTACTTTATACTTATTTTGATACATCATTAGTGTGTAAGTTTATATAGGTTTTTAAAATACTAGGAAATAACTAATTCCACAAAAACAATGCACTTCATAAGTTTACGAACTTTGATTAATGAGTAAATGTTACAAAACTTATGCAAATAAATTACTTGACACCATGTATGGGTCTCAACTCTATATTTATGGTTTAGTGATGAAAAAATATGCACTTAGGTTCAAATAATTGCTTATGCATATCATAAGAAATGCATAGGACCTAGAACCAATACAAACACTCTATAAAAGAAATTGTTGGCCTACAAGTTTGAGTTGAGAACAATTTTGATGTTTGGAATAATATTGTTGGGTCGTGATTTAAATATGAAAATTAGGGACTTGTATCTTAATAGGTAACAAATATTATATTCTAGGGCATCATTACATACACAATTTTTATTTTTATTTTAAATAAAAAGGAGAAACCTATTGTATTAAAGTGCAGCCTTACAATAACGCTTGGAATGCCAACTGTTCTGCTTAAAAAAAGGAAACCAAGACAACTGGCTTCCTATGCAACTTGTTTAAAAAAACCTGGCCACCATTTGTCGTGCCCGAAGGAAACCAGGACATATGACAGCCATGAGTCTGAGACTATGTCCAAAGCTTACTTCTGGAAGCATAATGGAGGTCTAACAAAGCTAAAGCTCTAGTTCTAAACAAAACCAAAATTCTAACCATAAACATTCACAGTAGAAGTTACCCGGTGGCTTCATCAACTCCGTCATTCCTTCCCGATCAGGATAGAAGCACGAAGGGTTGTGCGCATGTTGGGCATCGTCGTCCCAGTGACGTGTTGGAGTAGGCATCAAACAACATATCGAGTCGCTGGTGGATTTGGAGGGCTCGATGGATTTGGTCGTCCACTAGGCTTCTTGTTTCATAAATCAGCACCAGGTGGTCTGGGTGGAGGAGTGGCGGTTGGACATGTCGCTCCTCCATTTCCTCATTCTCATGCCTATAGTGTTGTCCCCATTGAGCTTCCTGCTAGTCCTCATCCTTGGAGAAGTAGCATGTTGCTGAATTCACATCTTCTTCCGCATCGACTGGGAATTCTTCAACATAGAAAGTGGGAGGTTCCCATTCTGAGTCGCCTTCCTTGTGACTATGCACCATTGTTGTTGCCTGTGGCTTGGCTTCGTCTAAGATGCAGGTTGGTGGATCCCAATTATTCGACATAGTGAATAGGAGATGTTTTGGAGGAACCTGGATGGGTTATTCCAGAACAATATCCTCCACATAGGCCATGGGAGGTGTCCTAGTCTTCCTAGTCTTACGAGCTCTCTGCTTGCGCGCCATGGACAATGCCTTCTCGGATTTCTGTTGTCGCTTCCTTATAGAGTCAAATGCATACCACATTGTGCCTCTGCACATCCGTCCCCTTGCCCTCAGCATGTCGATAATCAGGACTATAACCAGAACGTCGACTTGGTGGCTAGCTCTGCACCAGCTCCTCGAAATTTCAGACTTCAGCTGATTAACCTCACAATGCATTGTGTCTCTCTCAGAGATGCTGATAAACATGGTAGTGATCATGACAGGCTTGGTCATTGAGGCTGAGCCTTTAGTGCCCTGAGCGCTCGTCCTGTTCACTCACGTGAGAGGCCTCGTCCCAAGGCCTTGGCTGCTCAGCCTTGCTCCCATCTTAATGGTGAGGAGATGGGGGTTGGTGGCCCGCATTTAAGCCCCTGCCTAGATCTTCAGCGCGTGGTCAATCTAGTCGATGTGGCACCCCATCCAAGGATTTGAAATCCTTGTTGGCAAGAGCTTGACACTGGTCTGAGGTATCTGAGCTTTCAGAGATGTGTGCTTCCCAGTAGATATGTTCCCTCTCTGTTGCTACCCCTTCATTTTCCATGCAGTCTGCCACCCTGTTTGCTTCTCTTCTCACATGAGAGGTTATGATGTTGAGGTTGGTTCGAAGGAGGCCCCCAAATTTCTCTAGCATCCCTAAGAGTCACCAGCTGGGAGAGATTTTCATCGGACTTTCCCCATGGAGAATCTTGGTGATTAGCTGAATGACAATTTGTGAGTCCCCCTCCAAGATAAGCTTGTGGCAGTGTTTGTCAATTATTGCTTGGAGACCTTGTAAGAGGCCTGTGAGCTCTGCTGCATTGTTTGTGGTTTCCCCCAGGTATCCTGCTACAAGGAAGAGGATCTCGCCATCAGAGTTTCTGAGTGTGGCTCCATATCCTGCAGGTCTCGGATTCCCTTTGGAGGCTCCATCGAAGTTGATCTTTATGAATCCTTTTGGAGGAGGGGACCAGGTGGTTTGGTTTCTTTTCTGGCATTTGGGTGCAGTTTCCGCCATTTGATTAGTCAGGTTGGGTTTCCAGCTCTGAAGAATGTAATGCTCCATCGGAGTACATTTTAGGTTCTCTGGTTTCCATGGTTTGCTTCTAATAGTTTCCTTGATGAGTGTAACAATTTTCCCCCAAGTTAGGGATATTCTAGAGGCTTGAAGTGAAATATTATTTTGTTTCTTTCCTTCCAAATTTCCCAGAGAGTGAATCCTGGGAGGAGTTGCCAAATGTATGCAAGAATAGGATTTTTTTAGGAGAGTGAGTCCCAATTTTCTAAAGTGTCGTTGATGTTTCTTATGTCTCGGTTGGATCTGCGCATTACTTGAGCTCTCTAATCCCAAATCCATTGACTGAAGGACAACTATTGAATAGATCTTCCTTCGTTTCCTCTTGTTGTTGGCATAAGGCACATATTGAGGGTCCTATGAAGCCTCTTTTCTTGAGGTTGTCCCAGGTTGGGACATGGTTGTGCACTATAATCCATAGAAAGGTGGACACAGTGGGATAGAGTGAGGGGCTCCAGGCCTTCTTCCAAATGTTCCCCCTTTCATGATTCTAGTGGTTGCCCTATAGGTAGTAGGCCTCTTTGACTAAGAAATTACCAGTGGTGGAGTGCCCCCATCTAAGTATGTCTGGGCCTTCTCGGTTGGGGATTTTCCTGTGGCTTGCGTAGTGTTGCCAAGCCCGTAAGTCTAAGTCCTCTGGGACCAGTAGCTCCTGAGTAGATGTTTTCCATTAACGCCACTGCAATCTTTGATCTGTGAGTTTCCAAATATCCTTAACCTTTCAAAATATGGCTTGGTTTAGAGTTTGTCTGAGGGAGTTGAGTTCTTCCAGGTCACTTAAAGGCTTGTGTTGTTTCCACGAGTCCTGTCAGAAAAAAACACTTTCTCCATTTCGAATTTCCCAAAAGGCATTATTTTGCACTAGGTCTTTGTTGTGCCAAGCCGTGTTCCAAATATTGGACCCCTGTATTTGGTCATTGTGTCTAATGAGTTGGTCTTCTTGTGTGAGAGGAGCATACTTCTGTATCCATATTTGTGTCCATAAGGCTGTCGGGGTTTTTAGCCATCTCCACCACATTTTGCCCCCCATGACTTGGTTGAGTTTCCCCAGATCACAAAGTCCCATCCCTCCCATATTTTTGGGTGTACAAAGCTTGTCCCATCCTACTAGTGCCCACTTCTTGTTTGGTTGGTGCCCATGCCATAGGAAGTTGCATTGGAGGTTCCTTATTGCCTTGATGACCTGCTTGGGGGTTGCCAAGGCTATGAAAAGGTAAGTAGGCAGGGTTTGCAACATAGAATTGAGCAGGACCAGTCTGGCTGCAATGTTGAGGGGCCTAAAGGTCCATTTGTTCAGCCTATTGGAAATGGAGAGAAGCAGACTGTCCCAGGATGTGGATCTTGCCGACGCACCGATTAGAGGAATTCCTAGGTAATTTGATGGAAGGGAGCTCTTGGGTATTCCCAGGGGTCTGGAGATATGAGTTTGGATCGCTATCGAAGTGTTGAATAAGTAGAGCTTGTATTTATCTAGGTTGAGAGTCATGCCTGAGGCCTCTACAAAATCAGAGAGGATGGAGTTGAGCTTGTTGGCCTCTCCTACGGTTGGGGTGTTCATGAGGAGGGTGTCATCAAAAAATTGACTATGCGAGGGTGTTGGTTGGATGTTATGCAAGGGTAAGCCTTTGAGGGAGCCTTCCTGGACTGCTAACTTGATGTATCGCCCTAGGCCTTCCGCCATGAGCACAAACAAAAAAGGCGAAAGGGGGTCGCCCTATCTAATGCCTCTGGATGGGGAGAACGGTTGGGAAGGCACCCCATTGACGAGAATGGAGAAGAAGACTGAGGAGGTAAGGTTGTAGATCCAATTTACCCATTGCTGATCAAAACCAAAAGATTCTAGAATGGAGCGAAGGTACTGCCAACTAACCCTGTCAAAATATTTTGAGAGATCTAGTTTGATGAGCATACTTAGTTTTTTGGTTGTCTTGAGGGAGTGGATGACCTTGTGAGATAGTATGATGTTGTCCATGATTTGTCTCCCCTCTACATAGCCTGCTTGTTGCTGGGATATGATGAAAGGCAAAATCGGCTTAAGGCGTTTTGCAATCGCCTTTGTAATGATTTTGTATATGACGTTGCAGAGGGAGATTGGCCTGAACTTCTTGGGATGAGTGACCTGCTTCTCTTTCAAAATTAGGGTTAGGAAGGTGGCATTGAGTGCAGAAAGGACTTAGCCTAAAGTTCTAGATTCCTCCACTACCTTCCATACCTCTTTCCTGATTAGATCCCAGCAGTGGTGGAAGAAGTCGGTGGTGAATTCGTCTAGGTCGAGGACCTTTCCTGATGACATTTCTTTCACTGTCTGGTCCACTTCTTCTTGAGTGATAGGTCTCATCAGTGCTACATTCTGTTCTAGAGTCACCAGAGACGGTATGTGACTGGTTACCCGCTGGATTGTTGTCGTTCTATCCTTACTAGTTTCCGTTAGGAGGTCTCTATAATAATTGTTGAGATCTTCCTTGATTTGTCCATGTTCCCTTATTGGGTTTCCTTGGGCATCCTCCAGATGGGTTATTGTGTTTATATATCATAAATGCACCATAGATCTATAGAAGAACTTTGTATTTTTTTCCCCTTCTTTGAGCCATTGGACCCTGGATTTCTGCCTCCACAGTATTTCCTCTTGTTTTTTCCTCTCTTCTAGCTGCGCTTGGAGCCTCTCCTCCTCTTTCATTAGATCAGTAGTTCAGGTCCTTGTAATAAAAGTTCCATGTATCTCCGCTAGTTTGTTTTATATGTCCTGCATGCTTTGGAATATATTTCCAAAGGTATGTTTGTTCCATAGCTTCAGCAATTGCTTGAAGTTTTTGAGGAGATACTGGAATTTGTACATGCATGTACCATGATCTATTTCAGCCTGAGTTCACCAGGATTTTGCAAGATGATGAAAGTCAGGGTGTGAAAGCCAAAATTTCTCGAACCGAAAAGGTTTGTACTTGGGCGTTGCCCCTATTTCTAGGAAGAAGGCCATTGGCTAGTGGTCTAAACCTTCTTTTAGGAGTATGAGGCTTTCCATGTTCGGGTCTACTTCTATTAATTCTTCTGCTACAAGGAAGCGATCCATATGACAAGCAACATGTTGGTGCCCTGATCTATGGTTGGACTAGGTGAATGTACCATTATGTTTTTCAATGTCTACTAGCTTTAGTTGATCTATGAGGGTTTTGAACTTACCACTGTCTTGCTCCAATATTTTATTGCCTCCTATTTTTTCTTCTAGCGACAGGATCATGTTGAAGTCGCCCCCTAAGATCTAGTTGGGCATGGTCAGTAGTGTTTTGATGTGGATTATTCACTTCATAATTTTTTCCTTTTCCTGTTGTCTTTGGGGTCCATAGACGTTTGTGATGTCTCCCTCCTGAGTCGATCCTATGACCTCGAAGTGGGCAGTGAGTGTGCCTATAGTGGAAGTGAAAGGTCTACTTAAAGTGATGTTGTAGGGGTTCTAGAGAATGGCCAGTCCCCCTGAAGCCCCTGTGGAGTCCGTAAGTATGAACTCACAACCCCTCCAAATGCACTGGAAGATGGTTTTTTCCTCTGCTCTAGTGCATTTTGTTTCTTGTAACAGTAGGATATCTGGATTTTCTGCTCTGATGCAGTCTCAGAGGATCCTTTGTTTGGATCGACCATTGAGTCCCCTGATGTTCTAGCTGATGATCTTCATCATAGTGGGTGTTGTGTTGGGTGAAGGTATCCCTTCGATAGCTTTTGGATCTGCCTCGAGTTGAGCATGAGATTGCCTGCCTCCTTGATGAGTTGTTGGGCTGATTTTCATCCCCTTCTTTTGTTCTCCCTCGATACCCTTTTTGAGTCTGAGCTTGGATATGTGGCTATGCCTAGTCTTGTTGTGGATCCTGCTATGGAGTCGAGAAAGTATTTATGTACCTTTTAGAGTTTCTCTTCTAGGAGGGCTTGCATATCCTTTTGATTGAGGGCTACCTCAAGTTTTTCTAGGTCGATGCCTACGAGATCCTGATCATCCAACTACATTAGGGTGTCTCCATCTACATCTCCCCCTCTTCTGGGTTGATCTTGCGATTTGGATCAGAGGAAGGTGTGGTATGGTTCTTTCCTTTCTCTTGTTGCTTCGTTTTGTGTGGATCTTGGATTTCTTCGTCTGCCAGTAACTGGTTCAGAATATCATAAGAGTTTTTTGTCAAGATCCTGGGCTTTGGGTCTAGATTCTGCTTCCTCGGAGGGTCCTTTTTCCTGCCCGTGACAGTGGTGAAGCTGTCTTTTTGCTTGATATCACTGACCTTGGATGCTTGGGCATTCAGAGGACAGTCTCTAAAGAGGTGGTCATGTTCATGGAATTTCCTGCAGCGGAAAGGGATGTGCTCATAGTCCAGCGTTTGTTTCCAATCCTCGTCCTAATATTCCATAGTTACAGAGCCCAGGAGAGCCTTTGAGATGTTCATATATACGCAGATTCGGGCGTATGAAGTGTATTTCCTTTGCTTTGTGGCTTCCTATGTTTTGACATAGTGACCTACTGTGTTCCTGATTCCCATAAGGATTTCCTCCAGCCAGAACTCTTGCGAAAAAGAGTATAATCGGATCCAGACTGGAGCCATTGTGAACTCCTCCTTGTCTGGGTTGAATCTCTTCGTCCAAAAGCATAGGAATAGCCCCACCGAGTTGTAGAAGTATGGCCCATTCTCAAATATTCTATCCTTATCTTCTAGATTATACAAGATGATGGTAAAAAAACTTTTGAGCTGAGATGAACCTCATAGTCCCCTTTAGGGTTCCACTAATGTTTTATCCACCTATTTAGGTCATGTTCAGACAGCCACAGTCCCAGAAGCTTGCCTATGAGGGCATGCTCCCACATGAACTCTGTGTGTTCACCCACTCTTGTTGAGCTTATGAGATATATCGGTGGTTTATCCGATTGCGGGATGCATTTTCCACGCTCCCACCCACGAGCTGCTTTTGGATGAGATGTCCATGCTTCCACATCCATATCCTTCCTGAGTCCTTGTTCTATGGAAAGGATCTGATCGCACAACTGCAGCAGTGACTCGAATGATGGTCATTTTTCTCTTGTTCCTGTTCTATCATTGGTCGTAACTTTGTTTTATGAGGGGGGTTGCCCCCCCTCTTTCGAATTCATTCTGACAGATCAGACCTGGGTACTGTCTGTGCCAGACCTTTGCAAGCGGTGGAATGCCCTGTGGTTCGTTCCGTTCATGCAACCTTGTTTGCAGAGTAGTCAATTCAGAGCGCTACCGTACACAAATTAGGTACATGGGCCCTAATAGTTTATTTTATGATTCATGGGCCATACACAAAGCTCCAAATCTCCATAGATTTCATGTCAAGATGCAACCTTTCACTTGCAACTAGGATATCGTCAAGAGTTTGACATTTTGTGTAGAAGGGATGGGTCTTGTTGTGTAGGCCATGGTTTAGGACCAAAACCTAGAAACATAGGCCGTAATAATTTCCTCTAGGGTTCATGGTTCATGCACACAACCCTATATTATCATAAATTCATTGTAGAGGGAATCATTTCCATATAAGAGGCATACATACACAATTTTCACATTTAACATAGAATGGATGGATCTCAGGGCCTCATGGGATTTTTCAATGTTGTAAACCAATTACTTAGGTCTTAGTAGTTTTTTTTTATATCTCATGGGGCATGCACATGGTCCTAAACTACCACAAAGTCCCTATAGAGAAAAATGTTTACTTATGAGTGATATATAGGAATAACTTTGGTGATTGGTGTACATCTACATGGTTTTTGCATGGAATAACTCCATGGTTTTGAAATCTATGGTATTTGAACTATGTGGTTTTGCGAACTTTGCGGTCTTTGAACTATGTGATGCTGTGAATCTACATTTGAACTCTGCGATCTCTCTGAACTCTATGGTGATACATTGTGGCTCTGCAATTTTGGCTTCTTCAACCCGTTCAACACCTAGGTACGTGTTTGTAAATCAGGTGAGTCAGTTGTTACTTTGATTCAAGTTTAATTTAAAATATATTTATAATTTAGTAATGTGTGAAAATTAAAGAGATTTAAAAATAAACAAAAAATATTTTTTATTATAAAACAAAATATTAAAATAAATAAATTAAATTTTATTAAATTTTTAAAAGTTTGATAAGTAAAAGTTGATTTTAGAGATAATAATTATTATCATTATTATCAATTAAAAAGATTCTTTTCCCCATTTTTGAATTCAATCCAAAATAACAAGTGTTACTTATTTTCTCTTCTTTTCAATATGAGCACTCCACCACTTCCAAACCTCATCATGTCAAGGGGAGGCCCCCCAAAGTCACCCTAGAGAGTCTCTACGAATATATAGAATCATTAGAAAAAAGGAGAGAAGAAAGGGATGTAAAACTCCAAATAGATTTGGAATCATTAGAAAAAAGGAGTAAAGAAAGAGAAGCAAAACTCCAAATAGAGTTAGAGGCAATGCTTGATAAAAAATTAGAGTCTTCGAAGACACAATTCAAACACATATAGAGGATAGATTGGTAGGGTTAAAGAGTCAATTGCATAAAATGGAGGCTAGAATACAAGAAATGGAAAAACAAAAACAAACAACCCAATAAGGAGAGGTTGAAGAAAATTGCAACTTGAGAGATATGATTAAATAACTAGAAGAAAAACTAACCAATAATTTATCCCTAAGTAATATGGAAAACAAATTGGATATCAAACCCATTAAAGAGGAAATGAAATTTGACCCTCAGTAATATGGAAAACAAATTGGATATCAAACCCATTAAAGAGGAAATGAATAAGTTAATCGAATTGGATCATGAGTGTAATAAAAGAGCCTTGAACCTCATAATTTTTGGTATAAAATAACAACAAGAGGAGGATACAAGAGCAATAGTAAAAGAAGAACTAAAAAATAAATCACAATTTGAAAAAAAATTACCTCATAGAAGCAAAGAGGTTAGGAAAAATAATTGAACATAAAGATAGGTTGATTCATGTCAAAGTAAGTTGTATTGACCATAAATATAGCATACTCAGTAAATATCTTAGCTTAAAAGGGTCAGGAATATTTATAAATGAAGACGTCATTCCCGAAGACGAAGTTGAATTAAGGAAGCAAGTTTAAAAGGTAAAAGAAGCTAGGAAAGAAGGAAAATGGGAAATAATTAGAAATCGAAAAGGTATTGTTAGGGATAGAGACGAGAAGGATATAATAAATGGGATTTTGGGACACACGTGATCGTTTTATGGAACTGTTGTGGCTTTCCCTAGCGTAAAGTTCCTATGTTAAGCTAGATCCCGAGTGATATTGATATTATTTGTCTAGTTGAAACATGGGAGCATGAAGAGTCTAAGGTCCCTAACATAGAAGGATATGTATTTTGGTTGGAATGGAACAAAAAATGATATCGTAGAGGGATAGAAAGCATGGCATGTTATATTAGAAAGATAATGTCTCCTCACATTCAACTTCATAAGATTGTCCCTCTCAATCAGTACATTTGGATAGAAATTTCAATCAACAATGCTAAGAAGATGTATGTAGAAATTTTTTATTTTGCACCTATTATTTCTAACTTTTATAAGAAAAACAATCTAGATAGAAATTGTCCCTACAATACTTTAGAACAAGATATTTATAGTTTGATAAATGAAGGTAATATCCTTCTTCTAGGAGATTTAATGCTAGAACTACAACTAACCAAGTTATTCTTTTAAGCAATGATTCCAACCATAATCCTTTATGGCTAGATGAGGACCTTGTTTTAGCTAATATCTACAAAAGAAACTCTTAATACCTAACTAAGAATTTATTTGGTATTGAGCTAGGAAAGGTCTGCCATTCTGAAGACCTGATAATTTGCAATGGAGTAATGAAGAGGCCAAACTCCAACCAGATGACTTGTATTCATGTTTTAGGTAGTAGTTTCATGGATGATGTGATATATGATATCCCCATTTCCAACCAAATAGTAACTTTTGACCTTTTAAATGACCAACCAAATAGTAACTTTTGACCTTTTAAATGACCATGAACCCGACTCTGATCATAGGCCTTTAACCCTAACTCTAAACTTTTCCATGCATAGGAATGCCATTGAATAAAATTCTAATAATCAAAAGGAACTGTTTTTTGACAAAAGTAAAGTTGATCTTTTCTTAAAGGATTTGAATATTGAATTACATCTCCTAACTTATAAGGACAACATTGAATACCTAGATCATAATTTTACAACTACCCTTTCCACTTCTATTAACAAGTTCTCTTTCGAGGTGTCATGTAAAAATAATAATAGAACAACCAACCCTTGCTATGATAAAGAATGTACAATTGCTAGGAAATACAATAAGGATGCTTCTAATGAGTCCTTCAAGATTGATAAGATCAATATGTACAAATCCCTAATTAATAGGAGAAAAAGGTGTTATAAAAATAAAAGGCAAGAATGACTTTTACACCTATCTAAGTTTGATCCTAAGAAGTTCTAGAAGCAAATTCTAATTCACAATACTAAAGAAAATAAAATGATTTCCTTAAGGGACTAGAATTCCTACCTTAAAACTATTTACGAGTTCCCTAATGCCATGGAAACCATTCATATTTCTCCTACAGAGGATGAAGTTTTTCTTTGGATGACATAGAGTTCGGGGTTAAGCGACTTGAAAATGGGAAAGCTAAGGACATTGAAGGCAACCAAGCTGAAATTTTTATAATTGGAGGGCCTATCCTCATCCCTCAAATACACAAGCTCTTCAGTTTAGCAGTCAATAAGGGCTTCTCTAAACCCTGGACACAAAGCCTCATTGTACCTATTTTTGAAAATGGTGATAGAAATATTCCCTCTAATTATAGGACCATTATGATTAGCCTGATTTTAGCCAAGCTATACAGAATTGTTTTAGAAAAAAATATTATCCTTTGGATAGAAATTCATGGTAAAAGAAATAATGGTGAGGTTGTATTTAAGAGATATAATTCAACTTTGTACCATCTTGTTACCCTTAGGATCATTGTAGATGATTTCTGCAATACTAAAACCAATCTTTTATGTTTTTTTGTTGACTTTAGAAAAGATTTTGACACAGTTCCCAGGAAAAACCTTTGGGATAGGTTGGAAGTGATAAAAGTGCCTTTCAAGTTGAGGGTTGTTGCCATAAGTTTGTATGAAAACATTATTTCCAAGTTTAAGAACAATGAGGGCTGGTCGAAAGAAATTAACTACAATGTTGGAGTCAAGCAAGTGTGTCCCTTGTTCCGTACCCTTTTTGACATATACATTGACAAGTTAGAAGAGTGTTTGGAAGAAGCAGGTTGTGTCAACCCAACTCTCACAAGTATAGTCATCAATATTCTTATTTATGTTGATGATATTCTTCTTATGGCAAGGAGTCCCCACGATCTTGGAGATAAACGAAGAATCATCAAGGATTTTTTCTCCAATATGGGTATGACTGTTAATACTAACTAAACAAAAGTCATGATCATTAAATCTAATAAGATCACATATAATATTTTGTATATCACAACAAAAACTTGGAGGAAGTAACTTCATACAAATATCTTGGAAACTCTATTCACCACAAGCTCAACTGGAATTATAGAATTGAGAAGAGGATAGATATAGGATGGAAATCTTATTATGGGCTTCAAAATAATTGTAAATCAGTCGATCTTTGGATATGGGATAAGAAAAAATTCCTCTTTGAGACTCTTGTTACTCATGTTATTCTATATGGATGTGAATTTTGGGGATGCAGTATCTCTCGAGAATCATGGAGAAATATAGAGAAGATCCAAAAGAATTTTATAACCTATAATATCAAAATTAAAGGAAATGTACCCTATCCTATCCTCCTCTTAGAGGAAATACTTTCCCCCATTGAGAGCACGACTATGACTAGACACCTAATGTATAAGAAAAATTTAAACAACATGAAAGGCAAGAGGCTCCCTAAAACTTCTTCAAACTCCATCCATAACCACCTTCGACTCAAGCGGGGATGGAATAAAGATGCCTAGTCTTGGCTAAGCCATTGGGGAATCATGTAAGAGACCATTTTGTAGAATAAGGATACTATTAAAATATTATTAAATCAAAATTTAAGGAAAAATGTGGTGTGATAAAAAGTTAGAGGAAAAAAAAAATTAAGGTATTAAAGGAGGTAATCAACCCTAATCTAGAAGATCAAAATTATCTCTATGTTTTGACAAGCGTAAGAAAAAAATAAACATTACGAAAATAAGAAAAAATTCTCATGAGCTCCATAGTGAAACCTGGCGTTGGTCAATTCCTAAAATTCCATTGGACGAAAGAGTGTGTCACATTTATGACACTAAGAGGGTTTAATATGAAAAACTCTTTCTCTTATATTGTCCAGCCTATACCCAAATTAGATCTCAATTTCAAAATATTTGTCACACTACTAGCCTTCCCAACCTTTTAACTCAACAAAACTATGGTGATCCTGGAAAGCTTCTCTTAATGATTTTCGAGAACAGAAACAAAATTATAAAGAATTTCAAGTAATCCCTTACCTTCTTAAGGTCTGATAAGCCAATTCAGTCTCAGTGGATGTTAATCATCATCATCATCATTGGGTGAGTCTATTTATGAGTAAGATCCAAGGACTTAGGTTCTAATGGTTTATAGTAAGGATAATGGCCATCCAAGTGGCCTCAAAGGATGACTATTGTTCTTAGGTGAGTAGAAGGAATTTAAGAGGTCATATGTGGTGGTTGAGGTATTGTTACCATCCTTGGATGCTTACAGTCTCATTTAGGGTCTAAAATTTTCCTCATGGAACCATGTCAAGGGCCTCAAGAACCATATATACTTCTCAAAACATTCAAATGGTGTCAATATACCCACTTGAGGGCCAAGGATATTGTCAAGAGTTTTTATGTATTGGTTCAAAGTTTTTATGTATTGATATGATAACATGTTGCTATTATGCATCCCATACAACTATCATCTAAAGGCCCCAAACAAAACAAAATTTTGATTTTGATTTAGAATGTTTAGGCAACCTCTTTGAAGATCCCTATATTATACACACTAATCTCTTCACTCAAGGAATTAATTATCATGAGCAAAATTCTACTTATGGTTTGATCCAACCATGGATTTCCAAACATATTCCATTCTTAGAACACCAAATCAAATTTTATACATGTATTATAATTATTGTTTTCATTCATTCATCCAATAAAATGCAATACAATCTCTCAAACTAACATAAATACATGTTTGTTATTCATGTTTTCTATATACAAGACTCATGTTTAAGTGCTTAAGAATGGGGTTAAATAGTTGGGTAGAGTGGAAGTGATGTCCCAATTTCTGGATTTTCCTGCTTTGCAGTTCGAGGTGACCTTCGGGGTGTATGCCAGACTGACTAGAGGGTTAAACGGAGGTTAACAATGAGATTGGAGGGTTTGAGGGAATTGTGTGAGGCCCATCCTAGCCCATTTACCATATTTCATCATCGAGATCATTTCCAAACAATTCGTTCTTGGTTCTGTGGCATTTTGACAATTTCCATAATTTGGGTTATTATTGAGAATAATTTAATTAAATACATTAATGGTGTTATTCAAATCATATTATATGAGGTAATGCCTTGGTGTAATAGCTCGTTGGAATCGGGACAAAAATATCCAAAGGTTGGGATGATGATAAAGGGGCTTCTGACATCCGGAGATGTCTTAAAGACAGTTAATCACTTTTCGACATTAAAAAGGGAATTAATTAATTGATTATTTAATGTCATCGGAACAGGAAATTAATCTTTTTAAAAAAAGGTGACTTTGAGTAATTGGAAAAAAGGTGCCTAAGTGATTATTGAATTAATAAAGTCACTTTAACTTATTAAAAGGGTAAAAAGGTCACAAAAGGGTTAGTGAGAGAATAAAAGGAGAATGAGGGGCACCCTCTGTCATTATGCACTTTTTATTTTCTAAAATCAATTTTGAGAGAGTTCTTGTGGCTTTGGCTCTTGGGATGAAAAACTTAAAGAGTTTGGAGATTGGTTTCGGTGGTGAGACTATCCACCCTACCTAGTCATTAGGAGGAGATCATCCAAATATTCTTATTGTGCTTCATTGGTGACGAATTTCATCATCTTGTGACTGAGTTTATTTTGTGGTGGTTGAGTTCTTTTCATCATAGTTGAGTTTATTGTTTGGCGGCGGATGTTTTTTGTGTATGGTCCAAATCCCTTTTTGAGGAGACTAAGTTTTGGTAGAGTAAAGGCAAGTTAAGTCTGTGGGATGTATTTCTTGAGCTGTGAGGCGATTCTCTCTTTGTTGGGTGAATTTCTGGTTAAAGAGGGTGATTTCTAGACGTGTCTTCTTATTATGGGGCAAATATCTCTCTGTTGGGAAAATATCAGTTTGTTGGGGCTTAGATATGGAATTTGGACGAGTTTCCCTTCATTTTAGCTTGATTGAACTGTTGTGGGGTGAGAATTTATGGTGTTGGGTGCACCATCTCAAAAAGGAACCAAATTATCAAGGTCTGGGGTGAGGTCAATGCCAGGATAGAGTTTGTCTGATGTTGGGTCAAATTTAGTTGTTGATGCTTTTATACATCACTGGTTGGGTCGATTTCACTACTTACAACATTGTATCCTCAACAAAGTATAATATATATTAGACTTGTATTCTCTAGGAAAGTTGTTGCACACAAAATTTTCATTTACAACATATATCCCTCATTATATTTGTAAGGACATCCTATTGAAATTATATACCATGTGCCTTACCATTTTTTATTACATTATTTGCTGAGATATTTATGTATTCCTGGTCTCCCATATTTTAATGCAAATAAATTCTTTCGGTATCATCTTGTGTGTGATATTGTGAGTCATAGCAGAAAATGAAAATATATGCAAACTCTGACTAGGATTTCCTTATGCACAAATAGTTTGACAATACATTTACACCACTAAACTAAGAAAAATTCCAAAAAATTTAGCTGGGACATTACAGTGGTATAAGAGTTGTGCATCCTGTCATCCTGAGGGATTATTAGTGAAAGATATTTTTAGATTGCTTTGTTGAAGTGACCAACACTCATCTATTTTGTTTTCAGTAGATTGTGGATTAGTGTATTTGGGAAGGATGAAGCCTATGCAATATCTTATGATAGAATTTATACAGGTCTCTCAAGCATATCAGAAGAATATAACAACATTGTTAGAACATCCTAAAATACTAGAACCTATATTTGCACGAGAAAGGAAAGCAATCAATACGGTAGGTAATTTGACTAGTACAAACAAAAAAGAAACAAAGTAAGGAAAGAATGCAGAGTTTATTCATCATGATTTTCAACCTACGGGTGAACCTAGGAAGAGTAAAAATCATTTGAGGAGAGAACAATGTTGTTTCACATGTCAGGTTACTTGGACACCTAGTAATACATGTGGAGGTCTTAAAGAAGATGAAGTCATGCTCACAAATTCACTTCATCCCTATGAGGACAGGGATGAAGGAGAGTCACCTATTGAGGCTACTAAGAATGAGGACAAGTAGAACAAAAGTGACACTGAGACATCCTTGAATACACATTTAGAGTTATCCAATGAAGTTGATAACACTAGTGAAAATGTTGGGATAGTTGATATCATTAATATACCTTCATATGATGGGCATATAGAAAGAAAATATGATGATGACATCAAAACAACTTTGGATAATCTATTATCTTATTCTGGTGGTGTTGGTATTACTGGATAAATCGGTAGGTGCGGACACTAACAGATCTCCCTAGATCCACCTGGATCTAGAACAAAACAGGACAGGACATGACACGACTCTTTCTCTAAGTTGCAGTCATTGAATCTACTACTAAGAAGG
>CBVK0100043008.1:0-42934 GCA_900067695.1 Picea abies | reverse complement strand
GGTACTTACTTGCAAAGGAGAAATCCTTGCAAAATTATTCTTGTAAGTTTTTCCAACTGTTCGTTTGTCTTCTGGTCTCCTCGTGTATATACCAAGATTTTTGAGTAGGCCCCAACGAATGGAAAAATACCTAAACCCATAGGTGAGAGGGTACCTATGCAACTCTCCACTACTTTAAGAAATGTTCAATATGCACTTGGGGGTCATATCATTCGTCAAACAGTTGTGCATCTTGAAAATCTATCTTTATTTCTTATTTCATCCAATCCCTCCCTTGGAATTGACATTGGATGGCTTGTTTTGCATCCTCCCACTCCATAATCAAGGCTTTATGAGTGGCCCACCATCTAGCGTGGTTATCTTGCAAGGATAAATCAAGAACAAAAATCTTGTGTCATGTCGTTAACTTTTCTTCCATGGTGCGAGATAATTGTGTACCTATGAGGTACCATTGTATGTAGGGGGTTCTCTGACCTCAGTTCCGTACCATTGTATGTAGGGGGTTCTCTGACCTCAGTTCCAATCCATATTATTTATCTAACAGTTTCACATCGCTCATATGAACCTTCTACCAATTGTAAAATATTGCTTCTGAATCCTCATCAACAAACTGTATGCTTCTCCAAATTATTGATCCATCTGCAGTACGATTTATATAATATGGTCTCATACCAGCTGTGATGGTGTATAATTGGTCAAGGGTATATAACTCCATATTATGGTCCACTCATTCAATATATCTAGGCCCTAGACAAGGATCTAAGGTTTGAACTACTTTTATCCTGTCTGCTTCAAATGTCATGGTGTCCCTCTTTAGATCAATGACTGTCTGCTTCAAATGTCATGGTGTCCCTCTTTAGATCAATGATAGCATAGTTTTCATATTCTCAATCAATCCTGATAAGATCAGGGTAGGGGTCCTTATCTCCCATGATTTCAATTACCTCAAAATCAGTTGTGGTCTTAACTCCTGCAACATCTATTTCCACATTTTCCAGCCTTCCTACTGGGAAAATGCAGTATTGATTTTCCATTCTCAACTAGATATGGGAATATACTAACTGAGGTTTCCCCAACGCTTCCCAGGTCTTTTTGGGTAGAATGTTGACATTTGATCCCAAATCTAGCATGATGCCTTTGATTTCAAACTCATCAAGTTGGGATTCTAACCTAAATTATTTTCATGTTCACACCTTTCTTCTTTGTATTCTCTATGTATTCTTCTTAGGGAGGTTAGTCCTTACTATGGCTTATGGTTTCCCTCGTTTCCCAGTATCAAGTACAGGGTGTTACAAAACTTCTCAATATCTTGGTCATACCCTAGGATATCAAATAATAATTGAAACCAAAGATTGATTACACTTTGAGATTGCTCGGGGTGTCTTCTTGGAATTGCAGAATTCCTGGGTGCTGGTGATGAGGTAGGGGATTGTGAAAGGTTAGGTTGAGAGGTGGCTCTAAGAGGATTATCCATAAATTTTGGAGTGGGAATACTCTTAAATATTTATATTGCATTCTTTAAAAACAACTTTTGTTTCACAGGATCATACATGTCGTCCTTGATATTGCTTTCTGAATCTTGGGCTGACTACTTGTGTCTGCCCAATTCTTTTCTCCTCCGCAAGTGATGATGTTAATATTTGGTAGTTTTCCCTTGATTCCCCTTTTTTAATTCTAATCTTATGATCTTATATCATCGTTGAGGAACCCGATCTTCCCACTTCGCGATCAGCTCTGGACAGTCTTCAGTTGCATGCCCATTATTCCTGCAGTGCGAGAACCATGGTCATCTTGGGTGAGGATAATCTCTATCCAAATGAAATTTTTCATTGCAGTTGTAGCATCGGCTCGACCCTTTGCCTCCATTTATCCCTCCTCTAAATCCACCTCCATCCCCACCTCTCTGTCCTCTTCCAGGTCCTTGGGGGGTTTCATTTACTCTGAATGTTTTCCGGTCCAAGCTGTCAGCGAGGGCGTCCAACGCTCTACATTGATTTTTGGCATGGTTCATAGATGTGAAACAATCAAATTGTATTGTATTGAGCACAGTTGTGTACTTCTGCAGAATAGGACATTGCCTCGACACATGTCCATGCGTCCGAAAAATCTCACAATACTCCACTTTTTGAGAGATTTGAGCGCTTGGAAAATCATTGTATAACCCTGGAGTATGGAATGGTGGAGTCAAAGATAATTGTGCAACTCCTCTAGTGGGTCCTGAGGAAGGTCCAATATGATTATGAGGAGGTCCCATTCCCCTCATGCATGGACATTCATTTGTCATATTCCCTTCTTTGTAGCATCCTGTGCACCAAACCCGAGGTCGTCCTGGTCTTTGTGTGGTTAATTCTTGAATACTTTCCATTAGCACTGAGATTTGTCCCTAAATTTGCGACAAATTTGCATCCATTGGAGGCCTGGTCATTCTCAGATTCCCTGAATAACCTTCCATGGCTTCGATCTTCATCGGTTGTTCCAAGGCGTCTGTTAATGTGGCTATTTGGTGTTGCGTTAAAGGAATTATTGTCAGAGGTAGTAATCTTTAGATGTACCATTCCCTCTAGTGATCTTCATGAATTGGGTGTGCTAGCCTCCCAATAGCATCCCTAAACTTTTGGTTGTACTCATAGGTAGATTCTCCTTCCCTTTGTTGAATCTTCCGCAACTCAGAGAGATCTTGTTGCTCTAACTAAGGTAGTTTGAATTCAGCGATGAACTTCAAATGAACTTGGCTAAAGGTGAACACTTTTCCTTGCAGCCCAGGTTCAATAGCCTTCATATACCATTTGAGAGCATGGCCCCTCAAGGTAGTCTGAAATTATACTAACTTATTTGCATCGAGAGTCACTATGGACCTCCAGATGGCTTAACACAAGAACTAATGTTTCTCTACATCTTCATCCCCTTTACCCCATAATTATGAGTATCAGGAAATCGATCTTCCCATATGTCCAGCCATTGTGTATCTCACTGCTCCTATTAAAATAAAACCAAATGATCTTGGTTGCAATATGCTTGGGGATCCCAATATTATCCCAGTGTTTACACTTACAGATTGATTCTGACTAACTAGATGTGATGGAATAGAAATAGCATAAGTAGGTGGTGTAGAATTTATTGTAGGTATATAGGACACCTGGGGGATGGGTGATTCGGGGATGATTCAACTGACTTCTCGGAGGGTTTCTTTTATTGGGGCGGTCTCATTCTCTTCCTATGGATCAGCCTTATTTGCTTGGTTCCCAATGTTTCTTGATATCGGGGTTGAATCTTCTTGATCTCCCGCAATGTCCAGACCTTCTATGTCTTCCCTTACTTCTCCACATTCTTCTTCTCATCCACCCATCTAGGGACTCCTTCCTCTCTTCGCTTCTCTCTGTTGAAATCTTAGACTGGATAGTCTTTCTTGTCCTCTCACCTTCCTCAGCTCTTCCTTATTTCTTTCATTTGTTCCTTTTGATCTGATTTCATTCTGCAACACCTTGGACTTCTTTGTTTCTTTCTTTAATTTTTCGCACCACCACTTCTCAACAATGGCATCTCTCTGTAAGGCTCTCTCATTTCTTGCGTTCGTTTCTTGATATTCCCCCATCTGTCCAAGAACCCTTCCCCCTTCTCAAGTCATGATCATGCCCTAAAATCACCCAACCCTAAGCTTAGGATTTTAGGCTGCCATCTTAGTTGACAGAATAGTTATCATCCCCTCCTCCATCTAGAATACTTTGATCCACACGGGAATTTCCCTCAACAGACTGTCGAGTGCACCTTTCTTGAAAATTTCTTCCGTGCATGAAAAATATTGGTGATTCTTGGCTGCAAATTCAATGATGTATCCCTCTAGAGTCATATGAACCTAGAAATTGACTACTCGCGTGATCTGGTGATCTAGATGGTGAAGTGTTGCGATATTCTCTGTATCCCAAGTACATGTATTCTTGATGTGTTCTTGGAATCATGGAGCTTCTTGGAGCCTATCTATCCAATGGAATAGTTCTTCCATAAATATAACCCAGAATATCTCATATTGGTCGCTTAATCTTTCTGAGTAAAAGACAGAATCTATTGTATTCCTCTTGCTTTTACCCCACAACTCCCCTTCCTTCCATATAAAGGTGTCCCAATTTATTTCCCACCATTTTGGAATCTCAGATCTATATATTTGTGGAAGCATTCTCCTCATAGGTTCCCTTTTAAAGCACAGGTCTTGGCAACGGAACCATTTTGTTGGCGCAAAAGTGTTCAGACCAAGGTCCTTTTTAGGTTACCATTAAAAGGTATTGAAGTAGTCTAGAGAAATGGCATTTTCATCTTCCTAGGAGGGAAAAATTCTCACTTGAAGCGCAAACAAGATATGAAAAAGAGGGAATTATAAGGAGAATACTTAGACAGACCTCTAAGTTATCAAGGTTCGTTGTGGTCTTGCACAAGATAGACTAAGACTGCAACATTTCTGAGGAATTCCTAACTGGGAAATAAAGAAGCATTTAAGTATATCAGACATAAATACAATAAAGAAAAACATTCCATTCATGCATTAGGATTAAATACACAAGATGTAGATTCAAAATTTAGGCGTTTGATTATATTGACAATACCAAAATCTGATACATTGTCTGTCTGGTTCTCACCCAGATCTCCAAATTTAGTTATGTTGTATTATTGGCCCATTACATCAGTGACTCTAATCACAACATTAGTATTAACAAAAATAATAGTAATAGCTTTGGACTAACATACTAGAAAATAATGACATTACAGCCCATTCATTAACCTTTCATTCATTATCCTGTTACAATCACATCGGTCTCATATATATAATCTGATTTTGCTGGTAAAGAACTCAAGAGTTCTTTCTTTTCTTGATCTTGTTGCACTTATTTCCTCAAAGTTGATGTTGTGTTGTCCCTTTAACTTTTTTTTGTTTCTTTCTTTTGTCCGTTGTCCACCTTCTCAACAGCTTGCGCAACTTCCATTTTCCAAAATGAAGTTGCAATGTGTTGTGTACAACTTATATTCAACAAAACGAAGGCCCAACACTCTACGAGATCGGTCTCGGCATTCCTGCTGAACCGCTCTTCCGATCTCACCAGACCTCTAAGTTATCAAGGTTCGTTGTGGTCTTGCACAAGATAGACTAAGACTGCAACATTTCTGAGGAATTCCTAACTGGGAAATAAAGAAGCATTTAAGTATATCAGACATAAATACAATAAAGAAAAACATTCCATTCATGCATTAGGATTAAATACACAAGATGTAGATTCAAAATTTAGGCGTTTGATTATATTGACAATACCAAAATCTGATACATTGTCTGTCTGGTTCTCACCCAGATCTCCAAATTTAGTTATGTTGTATTATTGGCCCATTACATCAGTGACTCTAATCACAACATTAGTATTAACAAAAATAATAGTAATAGCTTTGGACTAACATACTAGAAAATAATGACATTACAGCCCATTCATTAACCTTTCATTCATTATCCTGTTACAATCACATCGGTCTCATATATATAATCTGATTTTGCTGGTAAAGAACTCAAGAGTTCTTTCTTTTCTTGATCTTGTTGCACTTATTTCCTCAAAGTTGATGTTGTGTTGTCCCTTTAACTTTTTTTTGTTTCTTTCTTTTGTCCGTTGTCCACCTTCTCAACAGCTTGCGCAACTTCCATTTTCCAAAATGAAGTTGCAATGTGTTGTGTACAACTTATATTCAACAAAACGAAGGCCCAACACTCTACAATATTTTTTTTTGTAAAGTCAGGTGTGGCCAAGACGGGAGTTGTATTTTGATGTTTTGGTAGCTACGAGAGGTATTAACCTCTAAGTGTAACCTTTGTACTTAGAATAGAATATTATGGAAGTAAGAGAACCATTAAATAGATGTGTGGAAACCCTAGAAGAGAAGTTGTCCTAAGGAGAATAATAATAAAGAAATAGAAAACCATAGAAAGACAAGTCGTCCCTGCCAAAAAAAGTCAAAATAAATTATATTTTCCAGAAAAGACAGGTCAACCCTATGGGAAACTTTCACTGGTAGAATAAGTATAAATAAGGTGACTCATTAGCTCGTTTATACACTTACACGCACACACACTCAGTAGAAGGAGGGTCCAAGTTCGAGGAGAATTAGTTGTAGCAAAAGGAGGCGCAAGTCTGGAGAGGGTGGTGTAGCAGTTGTCATGGTGTAATCTCAATATTTCTAGTATCTCTCTTGTGTGCTTCTCTTGGTAAAGGTACACTTCTATTAGTATAGGTACGTTCTCTTGGTATTGTGTTTTTGCTACAACAATGGGGTTTCTGGTTAGGTTTTCTCTGTTGGTTCTAGTGTGGACTTGTCAAAATCATTCTATCTAAGAAAAGGTTAGTGTGCTCGGGGGTGGAATAGTGAATGCCTATGGTTGGTTGACAATGATGTGAAATTTTATATGGTTAAACAAGCATACCAAAATTATAACATTGAATCAAAGTTGGTTTCCTTCATAACAGTCTAACCGCTAGAAGGAATATCCTCAACTTCCCCCATTTTCAAGCTCATTAAGAACTTAATGAACATATCAAGAAGGTTTCCTACGTAGGGCACACCTTTCTCCTAGAACAAATATCCAAAATTATGAAATTAAAAATTAGGGTTTCATCATAAAACCATGGGTCTACAGTGCCAGTTGCATTTGCAGTACCAGTTACAGTTGCTTCGTGCTAGTTGCTTCGTGCAAGTTGTAGTGCCAGTTGCAGCACCAATTGCAGTACCAGTTGCAATTCCTCTGGACCAGTGAAGTTTTTGTGAAACGTTGGGCCTAATTTTTGGTATTCCTAGTGCACCTTACCCTAGAGAATATCCATCTACCTTCATATTGCAAGCTGGATAACCTTGAATTTTTAGGATTCGTGTTTGCTTGCCACTATTTGCAGGATCCTTCCAAAGGTATGTACTTGTATGTGTTTAAATTATATCATTATCTTAAGGGTATTTTCAACAGAAGGGATCTTTTGTCCAAGCAACAATTGAAGATCTAGAGGGATCTCAAATCCAACACATTCAAAGGAACAACGCACTCCGGGTTTGATTGTTTTGATATGCCTCTAGCTGTTATGGAATTATTGTGATCTTATGAACATCTAGTTGTATTTTAATCTATTGAATTTATGATTATCATACTAACCTTTGGTCAAAGTTAAAGTTATAAGCTGACTCTAGTCAAAATATTAGGTTGATTAAGGTTGAGATTTTTGAGTTTACTTGCATTATATTCCCTAACTCATATTTCTGTCAAGAAAGAATATTGTCTTAGTACAGGGGACAATTTGGAGAGAATACTTGTCATACTGAGTGAAGGAGACTCAGAAGAAAAGCAACAACACTCATTCTTGAAGATAAGAATCTAGGTTCCAGGTTTGATTGATTAAATTTATAAGTTTCCAATTTTCACATATCAAGTTTGATAATTTCTACATTACAAGAAAACGCTATAGTTGTGATAAAAATCCTTGAAAGGTTTTATTACTGCTAGATACAATGAATACTTGATATCATGTGAATACTATTGATATAAATGTTTATTGTACTTGTTTGCGAGATGAACTAACATCTCCTCTAGGAGATACTTCTTGTTTTTCTTCCAAGAAGGTCACTTTGGTAATGATATCTTGATTACCATGAAATTTTTTTTATTCTTGTTAACATAGATATGTTCTTATGAAAATGTTATTATATTGGAAATACTTTTTCTCTTGTTTTTCTTGTTTTGAACAAGTTACCATGGAGGAATGATTGGTCACAACACTAGAAGAGTGTTGTTCCTATTTCTTATTATTGTATTTTTTATTATGGTTCTTGTTCTAGGAAGGTCATAAGTGGTAGCTCTGAGAAGGAGCTATTGTGACGATTGTTCTCATTATTGTTTTTATTATTATTGTAAGAGTATAACACTTGTTGTTGATCTTGTTCTGGGTAGGTCATAGGTGATAAATCTGAGGGAAGTTATAGTGACAGTTGCAGGAGGCAACATGTCAGATGGTCTCTAGTTTGAGACATGGAGTAGACTACCCAGATAAGAATTTGTATACTCGACCACATACATCCATGTACCAAAGAAAACGAGGATGAAGAAGGATACTTTTGCAATATACAGAGTATCTCATATGGAGATTGATTGTAAGGAGAAGAATCCTCCAAATCTGATCGAAAAAATCCGTCTAGTGAAGTTGATCACTCTTCAGATCATGAGGAAGAGTTAGTAAAGCTAGAAGGGCCTACCAAGAATTGTTGTAGTAACCAGGAAGAGACCAGCATGATCCTATGAAACTTTACAGAATGAAAAGACATATAGCATTGATAAGACATATCATGAGGAGAAAATGGATCCACCATTGGTGAGGCAGGTGACCACACCAAGTACCATCTCAAAAGGAACTAGAGTTCAGAGGAATTCATCCCTCATGATCCAGTATGTAGGAGAAGCCTCCCCAATATCATTCATAGGAAACTTCATAGGAAATCATCACATACATAGGGAGAATATGGATCAAGAGATTATATAGACTCAAAGGGAGTCAATATTCAGTTGGAAGAGAGAGAGAGATGTCTTGGAAGACTGACAGATAGGTTCCATGATTTGAGGAGGCTATAACGAAGCTTTAGAGGATTCAAGGAGATATGATACCTCCTAGGAAGATCCCCTCGCTTCAGTGAAAGAGGTGGAAGCCAGTCAGAAGAACTAGGATATGGATTTTTTACTTGAGCCCAGGAGGGAAGTCAGTGGTGACTTCCAAAATGATCTACAAGATAAAACATATTGTTGATGGAAGCATAGATATGTACAAATCCTGATTTGTGTCCAGAAGATTCTGCTAGAAAGAGGGAGAATATTATGATGAGACACTTTCTCCAGTAGTCGGAAGAAGTATACATAGACACATGAGAAGGAGTCTCATGTCTATAGATTGAAGAAATATTTGTACGATCCTAAGCAGACACCCAGTGCATGATATGCTAGATCAGACAGTTTCCTGATGAACTTGGGGTTTACCAAGAGTAAAGTAGATTCCAACCTTTACTACAAGGTTTTGGATGGTGGACCAGTGATATTACTATCATATGTGGATGACATGTTTCTAACGGGGAACAAGAAGCTCATCATTGAGTTCAAGAGAAATATTGCATCAGAGTTCGAGATGAAAGACCTGGGTATGATGCATTATTTCTTAGGTCTGGAGGTATAGAAAATACTGGATGGGATTTTACGTAATCAAGGAAATTATGCAGTAGATATCCTAAAGATATTTGGGATGATGGATTGCAAGGCCATGACTACTCCGACAATGATGAATCTGAATTTTTTGTGTGATACTTCTTCAGAGACATTGGACACCACCATGTATCACTATATCAGAGATATGGTGCAGGAGGGTGCAGTGAAGCTCTAGTATGTCGCAACAGATGAGAAGATAGAATACATGTTGACCAAGCCTCTATTGAGAGTGAAGTTTGTGTAGTTCAGAGACAAGCTTGGTGTGGTCCATAAGGACTTCCCTAGTAAGAGGGAGTGATGAGTTATAGATGGGAATCCAGATAGCAACATGGTATAATTTGGTACCCAGGTACTCCAGTTAAATAATATGGTATATTGCTACTCCAATGAAATAGTCGGGTACGTTGCGATATTGCTACTCTAGTGAAATATTTTGGTACGCTGAGATATTGCTACTCCAGTGAAATATTATGGTACGTTGAGATATCACTACTCCAATCAAATAGTTTGGTATGCATAGCTACTCCATTGAAATAGTTTGGTACACATGTTACTAGTTCTGTATGAACTAGATGCCAGATTCTGTGTGAGCTGGCGAGTTATTAGTTCTGTATGAACTAGATGCCAGATTCTATGTGAGCTAGCGAGTTGAATCCCTGTGATGACATAAATCTCGGAAAGATGATGAGATCCCAGATGCATGACTGTGACATGACCATAAGATAGTCAATGTGTGTGACTATGACATAGCATGTATGGCTATGATGGTCTTACTTGTTACATGATATGTTTGATCATGAGATGGCATGTTTTTCCATGCTACTTGTGACATGATTTGTTTGATCATGAGACAACCTATGTGACTATGTTGATGATACATGTAGACTGGTCTGCAAGACCATGTGATTCTTGTCCATTCCATGTGAGATGGATGGATGTTTTTGAGACCATTACATGAATAACATCTTAGTTAATACCTCCCTAGCTAAGAGGGAGTGTTGATGTTTTGGTAGCTGCAGGAGGTATTAACCTCTAAGTGTAACTTTTGTACTTAGAATAGAATATTATAGAAGCAAGAGAACCATTAAATAGATGTTTGGAAACCCTAGAAGAGAATTCGGCCCAAGGAGAATAATAATAAAGAAATAGAAAACCCCAGAAAGAGAAGTCATCCCTGCTAGAAAAAGACAAAGTAAATTATATTTTCCAGAAAATACAGGTAGGCCCTGTGGGAAAAGTTCATTAAAAAATTAAGTATAAATAAGGTGACGCCTTGGCTCATTTGTACACTTACACACACTCACTCAACAGAAGGAGGGTGCAAGTCTGAGGAGCAATAGTTGCAGTTGCAACAGAAGGAGGCATAAGTCTAGAGAGGGTGGTGAAATAGTTGTCATGGTGTAATCTTGGTCTTTTTGGCATCTCTCTTATGTGATTCTCTTGGTAAAGGTACCCTTCCATTATTAGAGGTACATTCTCTTGGTATTGTGTTCTTGCTACAACAATAGGGTTTTTGGTTAGGGTTTATTTGTTGGTTCTAGTTTGGACTTGCCGAAATCATTTTGTCTAAGAAAAGGTTAATGTGCTCGGGGGTGGAATAGTGAATGCCTGTGGTTGGGTGACAATGATGTGAAATTTTATATGGTTAAACAAGCATACCAAAATTATAACATTGAATCAAAGTTGGTTTCCTTCGTAACAGTCTAACCGCTAGAAGGAATATCCTCAGCTTCTCCCATTTTCAAGCTCGTTAAGAACTTAATGAACATATCAATAAGGTTTCCTAAGTAGGGCACACCTTTCTCCTAGATCAAATCTCCAAAATTATGAAATTAAAAATTGGGGTTTCCTCATAAAACCATGGGTCTACAGTGCCAGTTGGATTTGCAATACCAGTTACAGCTGCTCCGTGCAAGTTGTAGTGTCAGTTGCAGCACCAGTTGAAGTTCCTCTGGACTTGTGAAGTTTTTGTGAAACGTTGGGACTAATTTTTGGTATTCCTAGTGCGCCTTACCCTAGAGAATCTCCAGCTACCTTCATATTGCAAGTTGGATCACCTTGAAGTTTTAGGATTCGTCTTTGCTTTCCACTGTATGCAGCTCCTACCGAAGGTATGTACTTATATGTGTTTAAATTATAGCATTATATTAAGGGTATTTGCAACAGAAGGGATCTTTTGTCCAAGCAACAATTGAAGATCCAGAGGGATCACAAATTCAACACATTCAAAGGAATAACTTACTCCAGGTCTGATTTTTTTGATATGCCTCTAGTTGTTATGGAATTATTGTGATCTTATGAACATCTAGTTGTATTTTAATCTATTGAATTTATGATTATCATACTAACCTTTGGTCAAAGTTAAAGTTATAAGTTGACTCTAGTCAAAATATTAGGTTGATTAAGGTTGAGATTTTTTAGTTTACTTGCATTATATTCCCTAACTCATATTTCTGTCAAGAAAGAATATTGTCTTAGTATAGGGGACAATTTGGAGAGAATACTTGTCATATTGAGTGAAGGAGACTCAGAAGAAAAGTAGCAACACTCATTCTTTAAGATAAGACTCCAGGTTCCAGGTTTGATTAATTAAATTTATAAGTTTCCAATTTTCACATATCAAGTTTATTAATTTCTACATTACAAGCACACTATAGTTGTGATCAAAATCCTTGAAAGGTTTTATTACTGCTAGATACAATGAATACTTGATATCATGTGAATATTATTGATATAAATGTTTATTGTATTTGTTTGCAAGATGAACTAACATCTCCTCTAGGACATACTTCTTGTTTTGCTTCCAGGAAGGTCACTTTGGTAATGATATGTTGATTACCATGAAATTTCTTTTATTCTTGTTAACATAGATATGTTCTTATGAAAATGTTATTGTATTGGAAATAATTTTGCTCTTGTTTTTCTTGTTTTGGGCAGGTTACCATGGAGGAATGATTGGTCACAACACTAGAAGAGTGTTGTTCCTATTTCTTATTATTGTATTTTTTATTCAGGTTCTTTTTCTAGGAAGGTCATAAGTGATAGCTCTGAGAAGGAGCTACTATGACAATTGTTCTCATTATTGCTTTTATTATTATTATAAGAGTATTACACTTGTTGTTGATCTTGTTCTGGGTAGGTCATAGGTGATAACTCTGAGGGAAGTTATAGTGACAGTTGCAAGAGGAAACATGTCAGATGGTCTCTAGTTTGAGACATGGAGTAGACTACCCAGATAAGAATTTGTATACTCGACCGCGTACATCCATGTACCAAAGAAAAAGAGGACAAAGAATGACACTTTTGCAATATACAGAGTATCTCATATGGAGACTGATTGTAAGGAGCAGAAGCCTTCAAATATGATCGAACAAATCCCTCTAGTGAAGTTGATCACTCTTCAGATCATGAGGAAGAGTTAGTAGAGCTAGAAGGGCCTACTGAGAATTGTTGTAGTAAGCAGGAAGAGACTAGCGTGATCCTATAACACTTTACAGAATGAAAATACATATAGCATTGATAAGACATATCATGAGGAATAGATGGATCCACCATTGGTGAGGCAAGCGACCACACCAAGTACCAGCTCAGAAGGAACTAGAGTTCAAAGGAATTCAGCCCTCATGATCCAGTATGTAGGAGCAGCCTCCCCAAGATCATTCATAGGAGACTTCATAGGAAATCATCACATACATAGGGAGAAGATGGATCTAGAGATTATATAAACTCAGAGGGAGTCAATATTCATATGGGAGAGAGAGAGAGACGTCTTCCAAGACTGGCAGATAGGTTCCATGATTCGAGGAGGCTATATCGAAGCTTTAGAGGCTTCAAGGAGATATGATACCTCCTAGGAAGATTCCCTTGCTTTAGTGAAAGAGGTGGAAGCCAGTCAGAAGAACTTGGATATGTATTTTTTACTTGATCCCGGGAGGGAAGTCAGTGGTGACTTCCAAAATGATCTACAAGATAAAACATATTGTTGATGGAAGCATAGATATGTACAAAGCCTGATTTGTGGCCAGACGATTCTCCCAGGAAGAGGGTGAATATTATGACGAGACACTTTCTCCAGTAGTCGGAATAAGTGTACATAGACACATGAGAAGGAATCTCATGTCTATATCTTGAACAAAGCTTTGTACGAGCCTAAGAAGACACCCAGTGCATGATATGCCAGATCAGGTAGTTTCCTAATGAACTTGGGCTTTACCAAGAGTAAAGTAGATTCCAACCTTTACTACAAGGTTTTGGATGGTGGACCAGTGATATTACTATCATATGTGGAGACATGTTTCTAACAGGGAACGAGAAGCTCATCGTTGAGTTCAAGAGAAATATTGCATCAGAGTTCGAGATGAAAGACCTGGGTATGATGCATTATTTATTAGGTCATGAGGTATAGAAAATACTGGATGGGATTTTACGTAATCAAGGAAAGTATGTAGTAGATATCCTAAATATATTTGGGATGATGGATTGCAAGGCCATGACTACTCTGATGATGATGAATCTGAATTTTTTGTGTGATACTTCTTCAGAGACATTGGACGCCACCATGTATCAATATATCAGAAATATGGTGCAGAAGGGTGCAGTGAATCTCTAGTATGTCGTTGCAGATGAGAAGATAAAATACGTGTTGACCAAGCCTCTATCGAGAGTGAAGTTTGTGTAGTTCAGAGACAAGATTGGTGTGGTCCATAAGGACTTTCCTAGTAAGAGGGAGTGATGAGTTACAGATGAGAATCCAGATAGAAACATGGTATAGTTTGGTGCCTAGGTACTCCAGTTAAATAGTATGGTATATTTCTACTCCAATGAAATAGTCGGGTACACTATGATATTTCTACTCCAGTGAAATATTATGGTACGTTGAGATATTTCTACTCCTGTGAAATAGTCTGGTATGTTGAGATATCGCTACTCTAATGAAATAGTCCGGTATGCATAGCTACTCCAGTGAAATAGTCTGGTACAGATGTTACTAGTTCTGTATGAACTAGATGCCAGATTCTGTGTGAGCTGGCGAGTTATTAGTTCTATATGAACTAGATGCCAGATTCTATGTGAGCTAGTGAGTTGAAGCCCTTTGATGACATAAATCCCATAAAGATGATGAGACCCCAGATGCATGATTTTGACATGACCATAAGATATTCAATGTGTGTGACTATGACATAGCATGTATGGCTATGATGCTCTTACTTGTTACATGATATGTTTGATCATGATATGGCATGTTTGTCCATTCTACTTGTGACATAATTTGTTTTATCATGAGATAACCTGTGTGACTATGGTGATGCTACATGTAGACTAGTCATCAAGACCATGTGATTCTTGTCCATGCCATGTGAGATGGATGGATGTGTTTTAGACCATTACATGAAGAACATATTAGTTAATACCTCCCTAGTTAAGAGGGAGTGTTGATGTTTTGGTAGTTGCAGGAGGTATTAACCTCTAAGTGTAACTTTTGTACTTAGAATAGAATATTATAGAAGTAAGAGAATCATTAAATAGATGTGTGGAAACCCTAGAAGAGAATTCGTCCAAAGGAGAATAATAATAAAGAAATAGAAAACCCCAGAAAGAGAAGTTGTCCCTGCCAGAAAAAGACAAAGTAAATTATATTTTCCAGAAAATATAGGTAGGCCCTGTGGGAAAAGTTCATTCGCAAATTAGGTATAAATAAGGTGACACCTTAGCTCATTTGTACACTTACACACACTCACTCAGCAGAAGGAGGGTGCAAGTCTAAGGAGCGATAGTTGCAGTTGCAACAGAAGGAGGCGCAAGTCTGGAGAGGGTGGTGCAACAGTTGTCGTGGTGTAATCTTGGTCTTTCTAGTATCTCTCTTGTGTGATTCTCTTGGTAAAGGTACCCTTCTATTATTAGAGGTAGATTCTCTTGGTATTGTGTTCTTTCTACAACAGCGGTGTTTCTAGTTAGGTTTTATTTGTGGGTTCTAGTTTGGACTTGCCAGAATCATTCTATCTAAGAAAAGGTTAGTGTGCTCGGGGGTGGCATAGTGAATTCTTATGGTTGGGTGACAATGATGTGACATTGTCCATGGTTAAATGAGCATACCAAAATTTTATCATTGTACAAATAGCCTCCTTAAGTTTTTCAAAATATTTGGTTGCTTCTTCGGTCCAAGAAAATGCTTCCTTATTTAATAATGTTGTTAGAGGTGATGTTATTTGACCATAGTTATTGTCAAACTTGTGGTAATATCAGGTTAATCCTAATAATCCTCTAACTTTCTTCAAGTTTTTAGGAATTGGCCATTCCCTAATAGCTTTAATTTTTTTAGGGTCCAATTTTACACTTTCATGAGATACAATATGATCCAAATATTCCACTTCTTGAACCCCAAAGGAACACTTGGAAGGATTTTCATAAATTCGTTGCTATTCCAATAGTTGTAATACTCTTTCAATATGTTGTACATGTTCTTCCCAAGATTTGTTGTAGATTAGTATGTCATCAAAAAATACACAAATTGTCTAAGGAAGAGATTGAAAATATAATTCATCAATCTCTGAAATGTTGAAGGTGCATTAGTAAGTCCAAATGGCATAACCAAAAACTCATAGTGATCTTCATGTGTTCTAAAATCCATTATAGGAATGTATTCCTAACTCATTATGATTTGATGATATCCCAAACGAAAATGCATCTTAGTAAAAAATGTTTCTCCATGAAATTCATCTAATAATTCATCAATGACACGAATAGGAAACTTATATTTCATGGTAATTTTGTTGATTTGTCTTTAATCTAGACACATACATCGTGAACCATCATTTTTTGTAACCAACACCATTGGTGAAGAGAAATAACTTTGGCTAGGTTGAATGATGCCAGCCCTTAACATTTCTTAGATCATGTGCTCAATCTCACCCTCTTGTGCATATGGATACCTATAATGCCTAATGTTTGGTGGTACACTTCCTGGTTGCAAATGAATAGCATGTTCATGATCTCAAGCGGGTGGAAGACCCTTAGGAATTTCACCAAATACCTTGGAATGAATGTTGATAATTGTCTGGAGATCTAGTGGAGCAGAGGACATAGATGTTTGAACATCAAGTGAGCACAATTGTGCAATTACATCCTAGTGTCCCTTTTTGAGTAATGTTGTCGTGTTATTGGAGATTATCACTTTAGAGGGTTTCCCTTGGATACCTCTAAGCTCAATTTCATTTCCATCTCAAGAAAATTGCATGAAAAGATCTTGAAAATTAATGACCATTGTTCCTAATGATTGTAACCATTGGAACCCTAAGACAACATCAACACTACTCCTTTGAATGGAAATCACGGGGCTATCCAAAAAATACTCCCCCATGTTAAGCGTAATGCTATGGAATTTCTCTGAAAAATTTAAGATACCTCCATTTGCAATCATTACTTAAAACTATGGTGCAAGATATACAAAGCAATTGATATATTTTGCTAATTTTTAATTGATGAAATTATGGGTACTACTGGAATCAATCAATATTGTTACCTTTTTCTTTTTGTTGTATCCTTGTATCTTGAGGGTTTCTAGGGTACTTATGTTGACCAATGCATGACAAGATATTTTTGGAGTAGTCTCTTCTATATCTGGATCTTGTGGTGGTTCTCATTCCCTATCTTCTTCATATTCATAGTCTATGTAGAATAATTTCTTCTCACTGCATTTACGCCCCTTACTACACTTGTCGTCACAATTGAAACATAGTCAATTTTATATGCTTTCATTCATTTGTTGAGGTGTAAATCTTGTCGGTTGAGGTATGAATGTCTTATGAACCCCAAAACAATATTTGTTTCATGTGTATGCTCCACTGGTAAAATTGTGTGTAGCCTTATTCTTGGAATGAATATGACGAGAAAATTGCATAGCTTCCATAATATTTGCAGGATGTCTTAAGAAAATCTCATGTTTAATGTCCTCTTTTAATCCACCCTTGTAAGCTTGCAATTTTTTTTCATCACTAATGCCATCCACCCTTGTGGCCAATACCTGAAATTCTGAATTATAATCTTCATAATCACCTGTTGGAGCAAGAATTTTTGGGAGTAAGCGAGGTAGAGTGTGAAAAAAGGAAGAAACGCACGCCGAAAAAGAAGGAAGACCAGCGCGACAAAGGGAAAAGGAAGCAATGTGCGACAAGATTTGCGGAAATCAAACATATATGTGGACAAACCTAGCCATGTTAGGGTTAGGGTTTTGGAGTCATATTGTAAGGGTTTAACCCAATTTTGTAGTATAAATAGAAGAAGCATAAGGTATATTGAGATGTCTATGGTATGGTATCTTTATGATAATAAATTTAGTGTTTTTTGGAGTCCTTTTTGAGAGTTTAATTATGTTTGAGAGATGTAGAGCTCAGATGGAGTCAATATGGAGATGCAGTTGAGGGTTAGGTTTTAAGTTATGGAGCTTGGTACGACCCTGGTCCACCTCACTATTCTCTACTATTATATTATGTAATGCACGCAGTGCCATTTTGATGAAGAAGAAGAAATAAAAAGAAGATCTTTGTGGATGTATCCCCGGGGGGGTGAACCACGGTAAAAACCTTGTGTTGAAAATGTGTCTAATTGATTTTCTTATTTCTTCAAGTATAGTTAAATAGTTAGATGAATGAATGGTTTAAATTATAGCACGCACTAGAAATATGTACGCAGGGTGAATATTATGCATGAATGAAATAGTAGATATCATGAATGGTATGTTAGAATGCATGGTTAAGTAGAAATAGAAGAACAACCCCAATCCCTTCCATGACTACAAACACTTGCATTTTGCAATCACCCATAAACCATCTCGGGTGAGACTGCATTGTGCACTATGTGCACAGTGTAGCCTTCTGGTCTACCAGAAGGGTCGATGGTGAAAAGGGTTTTGTTGGAGAACTAAGGTTGAACTCGGGTCAGCCCATACGTCAAACAAATGGTTTTGTTATCGGATGGAAATTAGAAGGATAGCCAAGAAAGGGTTTGGTGAAGAAGATGCAATGGTAGAAAGGGATATTCAAGCCATGGAATCCTACGAAGCAAGAGATTGAAACATGGTTGAAGACAAAGTGGTTGGAGTTCGCGTAGAAGGATAATAAGTCTTCCTAGTATATACCATGCCAGTACCTGCAGAGGTATGTGTCTACTGATTTTCATGAATCATATTTTTGTTTATTTCTAGATTTATTACATGAGTGGTTGTTAGGTTTGAAGGATACCCATTCGACTAATTGGATTAGGCCAATAGAGTGGACTGCTAAAAATATTGCATGATTGGAAAGGGTTAATAAAAAATTCACACGCGTAGTGGATTTCTAGTTAGACAATATTACTACAGGGTTTATCACTGAGTTTGTAGTAGATACAATACAGTCATATACTGCTATAGAGCAGGATTTCTTGAAGGGACCCAGAGGGAGGTACATTATGTCTCTTTACATGTTGATCAATATCTTATTAAATAATAAAGGTGTGATGACCATGGAATCAAATAGCTATATCACTATGCGTGCATGGAGGAGTTGGGGGAAGCACGGAGGAATATATGAGAAATGGAGAAGGATTTGGAGAGTATCCAAGAGAAGGAAGAAATGGAACCCATCATTTTGAATGATCAACAGACCAAGGAAATCATAAGGAGTTCAGGTGTGATGTGCAGCGGACAACCTGACCAGTATAAGATGAATAAGAAGAAGAGGGAAATAGCCAAGAGAGAGCACTTGGATAGTAACGAGGAAGAGGTAGAGGATCTTCACACCACGGGGCAGATTGAGGATATATTGCATGCCACATATGAGAGGAAAACCAAATGTATTAGGTCTAACACAGAAGAAGTCTCTCCATTCCATATTTGAATTAGTGTGGAACCCATAACCCCATGTGTGACTAAGACAACTTAAGAAGAAAAATAGTTAACCAGCAAGTGATTAGTTGTAGAAGAATTTTTACAGAACGTAGGTCTAGAAGCATAAGTGTAAGTTTAGCAAGTAGTATTCAAGTATCTACACCACGCGGAGGTGGTAGTTCGGAAAATTTTAGAATGGAAAGACAAGATCCAAATATTAGGTTACTAGAGTTCCGAGGGGATGGGTTAGATGATCCAGAAAAGTATTTGTTCATCCGTAAGAATATATGGGAAGAAAAGAAGATTACATATGAGGATACAAAGGTTGTGTAGTTGGAAATCATATTTAGAGACCGCGCATTAGACTAATACATGGGTCTCGCAACAAATAATCCAACGGGGATGCCTACAATTGTAGCAGATGTGAAGAGGCAATTAATAAATGAATTTCAAAAACCAATCTCAGAAGACCATTTTATGAATGAAATGATAGAGATCAAGAAGAAACCAGGAGAATCAGTCTGGGAAGTGGACCAGAAGTTCAAGAGGCTAAAAGGTAAGTTAAAATACACTATTACTAATACACAGCATAGATATTTGTTTATTAATTCTTTGTTTCCACAATTTAAGTATCCTTTGAGACAATAGAAATTCCAAAGTTGGGGTGAGGCTTTGCAGGTTGTTATCCATAAATTTGGTTGTCATGATGATGTAATGATGATGGAGAAATCAGGCTCTTCACTAGAACACTTTCCTGAGAAAAGTTACCTTTGTCTGCTTCCAGAAATCATAATTTTAAGGGAGGTTCGCAGGCTACCTATATATTTTTCTGCGAGAATGCATGATTCTCGCAGGATGCATTAAGCTGGAGTGCGAGAAGTTCACACTGTACCTAACTATCAGGGTGCGAACATCTTCTAAAGGAAGGAAAAAGATAAATTCTCGAACCTTCTGGAAGGGAATCTTCTAGAATGATGAGTTGGCATTCGAATGGTTATCTAAGTACTGGTTTTCCTGATATCTTGGGATCATTCCTATCCAAGTAACTAATCTATTCTCTCCTATAAATTGAAGGGAATACTCATGGAAAGGGTTAAGTAGCAAGCTAGCAAGAGATTTATTGGAGAATTAGTGTAAGATTGTATGAAGGAGTGATGCTACAGCAGCTAGAGACACCAGCAAGGTTATCAAAAGTGGTTGATCTTCTTCATGCATGGGCAAGTGTGTGTCAGAGCTAGGAGCCATCGAAAGGAGACTTGCAACATCAAGGCTTAGGTTGTAATTCTTGCTTTCTATCAATTTAATACAGTAATATGTCCCTTTCCCATAAAGCTGATGTCACTTTATTACATAACTCCTTGATCATATGTATAGATTAACTGTTGAATATATTGAGTTGTTTTCACTTCAATTGGTTTGAGTTGTCTTGGTCTTGGTGACGCAAGAGCATTGGAGCGAAGATGGTACAATAGAGACCCAAGGAAGCGATTATCAGGTATGTTCATGATTTTTGCCTCCTAGTTCATTCAATAGTCTAAATCTAGGGAAAGTGTATTATTCCGTCATGTTTTGTTCTAGATCCAGGTGGATCTAGGGAGATCGGTTTGTGTCTGCACTTACAGATTAATCCTGAAACAAAATTGGCGACTCCACTGGGGAAACAATCCCATTTTTTGGTGGCTTTTTGTATTTTCTGTGGCCATTTTCTTTGGTTTTATTTTTCTCTTGTCTTGTCAGTCTCTGAGTCCTCAGGATATCCTGAGAGACCTTCTGGGTCTAGAAGCCTGTTTGAATTTTACTCCATTCTTCAAAAATTTTGTCATGTTCAGAAGTTCTCGCACTGTGTCAAACTGCAGCCTACGAGAACTGGTCAGGTTCGCACCCTCCACATAGGGTCCAGTGCGAACACCTCACACCTTGCTACAAGGTGGCCTGTGAGAATCTTATCTTCTCGCACTGTGTAACACTTCTTTCCCGCGAGCAAGATTTTTGAAAATTTTGAAATTGAGTTTTGATTTTTTCAACTGCTCAGATCAGTTGAATTACCTCTTTTGGGCTTATTGGATCATTGATTTATGTATCTCTTTCTTTAGTTTGCATGCTTGAACAGATTTAGGGTTTCAAGGTTTTTTTTTGCCCTTTGTAGCTTGACTTTCGTTTCTTGGCTCTTATTGGCAAATTCATTCTCTCTGACTTCTGGAGTTGAGTGTGTCTGATTGGATGAGAACCAGTGATTGGTTGAGAGTTAAGTGCTTGGTGTTTCTCATTTGCTTGTTGGTTCAAAAGAATATTTTCGTTTACATTGAGAAGACTCATTGGTTTGCTCTTTGTTTTTACTTTCATTGAAAGAGTTGATTGGGTTGTTATTGTTTGATTCTTTATGATTTGATTTTATGCTTTCTCATTGATATAGTAGGAATTCTTTTTGGAAAGTGAAAAATTAGCTTTTCTTTCAAAAAACATTGTTTTTGTCTTTTAGAAAACATTGAAAAAATCAAATTCTAGAGTTTATTGAAGTATTTGAAAAAGACACATAGAGATTGTCCTTTGATAAATGATTGTTTGCATTGACATCTGAAAGGAAATTGTGCATTACATTGTAGTACAGGGTTGATTTGGAAACTTCTTTCTCTCTCCCATAAATAGGATTCATGGAATGAAAAGTGTTATATTTCATTATCATCCTTGCATTTTTGGGTCAAAGTCATACAACACGAGTTTCACTTCCGTCACCTTTGAGTAAACAACAGCTTTTAAAAATATTGCGTAATCTTAAAATTGATCTAGTAACTCTTTTCTAGGGCTTTTTTACACCAACATTTAGCTAGGCTAGTGCTTTGGAGTAGGAAGGGAGATACACTCTCCAAAAGCTCAAAAACACACAGTAGCATCTTGAGTTAGGGAGTGTTAAATTCCATTTGCAACATATTGTCCTGGGACGCCCTTCTAACACAAGGGTCAAGCACTAGGTCGCATTGGTGTTGGCAGAGTTACTAACCCTGCTTTGTTGACATCGGTGTAGAGATTGCACGTATTACGGGGATCACTCCGAGGTATACCCACAATGATGAGTGGAAGCCTTTGAGTTGATTTCGGGCTAGATACCCTACCCTTGCATGTGGATCGGACTGACGACTGTTCCCCCGGGCTGTATTGTTGTTTGTGGTGACCTTAGTGGCCTGTCTCTCTAGGTTCTTACCTGAGGTGACTATGAAGGGGAAAGTCTTCACGATACCTGGAATCAACGTTGATCAAACTCACTCGGGCTCCTTGGAGGGTATACCCACGATTATGTGTGGGAGCTTGCACCAAGGTGTAAGTCTGTTAAGCAGATCATCAACGTAATTTTTCCACCTTAGCCCCGCCCCTTCTCGTCTCTTTGTTGCGATGTTGGATTTCATCACCAACTAGTGGCCTCGAAATTAGAAGGTGTTGATTGTTTGGTGATTGCTTCTTAGATTTTTTTTACTAGCACGTGCTCTTTGTTTCTCGAAGTTGACCATAGGAATTTCTTTGTGGAGCTTGTCATTTGTTTACAATTGCTCCCCCATGGCGTTCACGTAGAATGCAAGGTTTATCTCCAAAACATCTGGACGATACTCAACCCTCGCCTACCGACACACCTGAGGGTTCTCCCCATCAGACTGAAGTCCCAATAGTTACTCCACCACACGGGGAAACAAGTGAGGTTCCAGTTGACACCACACCACCTCCACAGGTAGACCGAACTGATTCTCTAGAAGATTTTTGAATCACTAATACTAGAGAAGACTATCACATTCGCCGTGGTGAACGACCTATTGTGTGATTAAATTATTCTGACGAAGTCGTTGTCACATCTTCCGAATCAACCATTGAGCCTTCTCCCGGTGTAGTAGGCCAAGATCCTTTTTGGTCGGGTGATTTTCGACGAGTCCTTTTTAGTACTGAGTCACCCCCTGTCTACGAAATCAACCCTCCAGTGTCTTCTGAGACAAAAACTACACCAGAGACTACCACTTATCATTTTGTTCTCCCTCCCGAGATGGCCCATCTCGCTAATACTACGAGTGTCCAAACCGAGATTACTGCAGCTACTCTTGCTCCTATCAATACCCATAGAATACCTGATGTCATCCCAACATTGCCACCCGGTTACCATGCTTTGAATGCTTTGTTGAATGCTCCTAATCCAACACCTCCGCAAACCCCAGTTGGTTCTCCAGGTGTTCCTCCCTTTCCTGGGCACCCTATTCCTGGTTTTATTCCGACACTCCCTCAGTTTCCTTCTGGTAATCCTAATCCTACTGGCATTATTCCGACTGTTGCACCAAACTTACAGATTCTTGTTGGTGGACAAGGTGGTACAGTTCCTTTTCCTTTTCCTAGACAAAACATAGTTACTACACAACCTACGGTTGGTACACAACCTCCGGGTGGAACTATACCTATAGTAGGGGGACCAACCTCACCTTTTGGACAAAATATCCCTCCTGAATTGGCCCGGTATTGGAATCAGATTCTACAAAACTTTCGTCAAAATGTTGGGGGGCAGCAAACTGTCCCTACCATTGGCCAACCTTATCCGAGGGTAACTAATCCTATTTGGGGTCAGAGTCACACTACTCAACCCCAGGTCCCTACTCAAACTCAAGGTTACAATCCTTGGGGCTACTATCCTATCCGACCACCATCGACTCAGCCAGGGCCTTCCCTCTACGGACAGTCTGCTTATAGTCCTACTAGTTTTTCGACAGGGCTTCCACCCCAAAGCCATCAGTATCCACAAGTAAACCAACAGTTACCTTTTCTTGCTACCTTGGATTTGCCAGATTTGTCTAGGATTCTTAATGATCCTATCCGTCACTCTCCCCAATGGTCTGCTATTCCTACTAAGCTTCCGTCAGATATTCCAAAATTCGATCGCAAAGCGGGAGAGGACCCAAATAATCATGTCAAGACTTTTCATTTATGGTGTTCTTCCAACTCGCTGATGGATGACTCCATTCGTCTACATTTTTTTCAAAGAACCCTTACCGGTTCTGTTGCGAAGTGGTATATTGAATTGCCACGACGTTTCTTTTCTGATTTCAACACACTAGCTATAGTTTTTCTCACACATTACCAGTTATCGATCCGTTACGATACTGGGACTGATATCTTAACCTCTTTTAAGAAAACCAAAGGCACTCATATATCGGATCATATCCATGAGTGGTGGACGAGAAGACATCTTATTAAACTTGAACTCCCTGATCAGTTACTGGCAGAATGGTTTACGAAATCTTTCGTGAACGAAATTGGTAAAGACGTTGCTATGGGTGGTGTTGTTACAGAGGAGCAGGCTATAAGTCATGCTCAATATCTTGATCTCGTTTATTCGCAAATGGGAACACTTTATGATCTGCTACCTGAACTACCTCATCCTGGTACTTCCAGCACTTCAACTGCTCCAGCTGCCTCGCATGCAGCTGATGGTGTGATTGGTATTGCTCATGTCCACTCACATTCTGTTTCAAATACAACCCCTAAGTATACATCTTCTAATGTTCAAAATGCTCCGTCTCCTGCCACTTCCACTGGTAAAACTTCCGAGGTAAACGCTATTCAATCTACCCCGACCGGTAAAATTAAATCAAAGAAAGGAAGAGGTAAGAATAAGGAGAGTAAAAATAATAATCAAAATGAGCAAACTAAAACCCCTCTTGTTGAAGATCAGGATAAGCACAAACCACGGTACCCTTGCTTTATCTATGGTGACGATCACTACACAAAGGATTTTCCTCGACATGTCGAAGTTACTAAGTTCCTTCAAGGAACGCCGAAACCATCTACCCTGGCAGTCTTGTCCCAACCCTTCCCATCTCAGCAGTAGGCCTCGTTGGTCATTCATGACCAACCCTCTCCTTCTACGACATCATATGTTTTGATGTGTACCGGTGATTCTACGAAAAATAATGTTGCACTCACGACTAGATCCAAAGACTATACTCCATCAAAGGAGAAGGTTGATGATTCACCTCCTACTCTGGTTCAGCCCTCTCCACCGAATCCACCTACGAACAGTCCTCTTCATCTTGAACGATCGAGTCTGGATATAGTTCTGCGACCACCCCCGAAAGGTGTCGTTAAGAAATCGGCCTTCAATCCTCATGCTCGTGCGGCCCAGAACTATAGCATTGTCGAAGATCTGGCCCAAGCAGCTTCAGCGATGTCTTCCCTTGAAGTCCTTCAGTCTTGTCCTGCACAACGAAGGGCTATGTTGAAAGAGATAGGTGGAATTGATCCTACAGATATGAATTTAATAGTCTTTGACTTGGAAGATCATATTCCAAGGTTACCCCCTCAGCTTGCGTTTCAGATACAAGTTATTTTCATCGACAAGAATATTTGTCGAACTGTAGTCGATGAGGGTGCCTCTATGTGTGTAATGTCTTTCACTTGTTGGAAAGCCATCGGCTCTCCTCCTTTAAATGAATCACAAAATACTTTGAAATCCTTCAATGGCTTGGGTTTTAAGCCTTACAGTGTTCTTCCATCATTGCATGTTACTCTAGAAGGTAAGATAATCCAAGTTGAAGTGGAAGTTTTCGATGCTCCCCTGGATTATAATCTTCTACTTGGTCGTAGCTGGATAGATTCTATGCGCGTTGTTGTGTCAACACTTTTCTGTGTTGTACGATTTCCTCACCAGGGAAAATTTGTTACGGTTGATAAAATTTCCTTCTTTAATTCCGATACTCGCACTGGCAATGTGTCGTTTATAGCTAAAACCCCACCGAGTTACGAGAATGTTCGTGTCGGTCTTTTAAAAGACGCTTCGTTAATGGGCACTTTCCCCATACCACCACCACCCGATATTCCACGCCCGTCAGTTGCTTCTATTAATATGATCTCTGTTGTACCTCATGAACTTCCTGTGTCTGTCGACCCTTGGATAGTCCCTGATCCTGGAGATCACACTCATTTCGGCGACGTCATGTCGTTAAGTCCGGTTGAGTCTGCTTATCACGCAATTCAATCGGCAACACCTTCTATACCCTCTCTTGAGGAGTTGTCTCCCGATCCTTTCCGTGTCATCTTTCCCACTGACGAGATGATCATGTCCGTCATGGCCGACACACCTTGGGACGATGGGCATCATCGTTCCATACTGTTTCTGGAACAACACACTCTGGAGAATTACCAGCGGATTTCGACTCCGTCGACCGTTGTTGTCATATCGACCGTTCCCGAATCTACATGTGATGTGTTTGTGGAAGGGAACCTCAGTAATATTTCTCCCACGATACCCATTGATATATCAGTTAAACCTGGGATAGTTGAAAATGTTCATATTGGAGCTTCGTGTTCTCCCGAAGAAATTGTCACTTATACTTCCCTGTTTAAAGAATTTTGTGACATCTTTGCCTGGAGTTACAAAGAGATGCAAGGTATCGACCCTTCTATTGTTTTCCATGAAATTAAGACATACCCCGGAGATAAACCAGTCCGACAGCGCCTCCGTCCTATTCATCCACATAAAGCGGCAGCTATCAAACTCGAAGTTGAAAAACTTCTCAAAGCCAGTTTTATTTATCCTGTGGCTCTGACAGAGTGGTTTCCAACCCTGTACCGATTGATAAGAAAGGTGGTAGTATACGTGTTTGTGTTGATTATCGAGATATTAACAAAGCCTGTCTGAAAGACAACTTTCCAACCCCTTTCGTCGACCAGATCATTGATGACTATGCCAGCAGTGAAATCTTTTCTCTCAAGGATGGATTCTCCGGCTATAATCAAATTAACATCGCTCCTGAGGACCAACATAAAACTGCTTTTATTTGTCCTTGGGGTACTTTCGCCTATATAAAACTTCCCGTCGATCTTAAGAACGCAAGTGTGACGTTTCAACGTGCTATGTCTTATGCATTTCACGATATAAAGCATATCGTTCAACCTTATTTGGATGACTTGCCAACTCATTCTTTACACCAAGTCGATCACCCTAATCATCTCCGAGAAATTTTCGTTCGTTGTCAGTTCTATCACATTCGTTTAAATCCTCATAAATGTGTCTTTTGCATAGAGTTCAACCATCTTCTAGGTTTCATTGTTTCACATCAAGGGATCTGGGTAGATCCTATTAAGGTTGAGGCGATTCTTAATCTCCCTCCTCCTTCTTCACTGCGCCAATTACAAAGTTTGTAGGGGAAAGAAAACTTTCTTCGTCGTTTCATCCCTAATTACGTCGAGATTACTCGTGGTTTTACATGTCTTCTAAAGAAAGGTTCAGAGTTTGTTTGGGATAAAGTTGCCAACAACGCTTTTGAATCTTTGAAGTTGTCCCTCACGAAAGCTCCACTTCTTTTTCCTCTTGATTATAGTCGGGATTACTTTCTTTATCTAGCTGCTTCCGAGTATACTATCGGCATGGTTCTCGTTCAGGAGGATGATGCACACAATGAACATGTTGTTTATTACTTGAGTAGAAGTCTCACATCCATTGAAATCAAGTACCAACATGTTGAAAAACTGGCTTTGGTTGTTGTTCAAGCGGTTCAACGTTTTCGTCATTATATTCTCTCCAGGAAAACTACAGTGATTTCACATTGCAACCCCATGCAACATATTTTGACACGTCAATTGCTAGGGGGCAAGTACTCCAAGTGGATTGTCATTCTCCAAGAGTTCGACTTGGAATTCGATCGCGCCACATCGAAAAAATCCTTAGTTTTTGCTGAGTTAATTTGTGATTTTCCTCACTCTGCCACAAAAAATGTAGCAGTAGATTCATTACCTGATGAATCACTTTTCCTTATCAACACTAACGATATTTGGTATGGAGATATCATTATATATCTCCAAACCCATACTTTTCGGCCTGCTTTGTCTAGTACTGAACGACATTGTGTCTGTTATCAAGCTTGTAAGTACATTATCCTTGGAGACACTCTTTACCGTCGAGGAATTGACTCAATGTTTCGACGTTGTTTGACTTTTGATGAAGCCGAGAAAGCTTTGAATGACTGTCATTATGGAGCATGTGGTGGTCATATGTCTGGGTATGCTACTGCCCAGAAGATTTTACGTGCAGGATATTTTTGGCCTTCCTTGTTCAATGACTGCATTACTGTTGTTCAGAAGTGCCATGCCTGCCAGACCTACAATCAAAAAATTTGGTCGCATCCTGCTCCCCTTCATCCTGTAGTCTCAATTGGTCCTTTTGCAAAATGGGGCATTGATTTCATGACATGTCACCCTCACTCGGCCGGGGGCCATGGTTACATTATTGTAGCTGTTGATTACTTTACAAAGTGGGCCGAGGCGATGCCAACATTCAATAATACTGGAAAGACTGCAGCGTTATTTCTGTTTAACCATGTCATAGCTCGTTTTGGTGTTCCTCAAGCTATCATTACCGATCACGGTAGTCATTTTAGGAATTTTATGATGTCTGAACTTACGGAAAAGTTGGGTCTTTGTCATGATAGCTCAACACCCTATTATCCGCAAGCTAATGGCCAAGTCGAAGCAATCAATAAGGTTCTTATAACTATGATTCGACGGATAATAGGAATTCATAAAACTAGCTGGCACACGATGTTGTTTTCGGCATATCGGACATCTGTTAAATCCGCTACAGGGTTTATGCCTTTTAGATTAGTCTATGGCATGGAAGCCATTCTACCAATAGAATTTGAGATACCTTCTCTGAAGCTGGCTGTAGAACTCTTACCCAATACTTATGCTGATGAGGAACGTCTGTTGTATCTGATGCGATTAGACGAGACTCGCTGTGACGCTACTCTAGTAATAGAAGCCCAGAAGAAACGTGTTAAGGCACAGTATGACAAGCATGTCAAGCCTTGCGTTTTCTCTAAAGGAGATCTTGTTCTTCTATATGAACAAGATAAATATGTCTTAGGAGCTGGGAAATTCGAACCAATGTGGCGTGGTCCTTACATTGTTCGCAGAGTGTTGGAAAAATGAGCATATGAGCTAGCTGATTATGATGGTATACCTTTGAGTGAACCCAGGAATGGGTTGTACTTGAAGAAGTACTATGCATAAGTCATTTGTGCACAAGTACTTATATTTTATGTATCATATTGTGTGTGTGTGTGTTACTTTAGTTTGCTTTTGATGTTATCTGGTCTCTGCCCTTACGTGATGTAATGTTTGATTTCCAGATGTCAGAGTATTCGCTACCTTATATTGGCTTTGCTGATGGTGCTAGCCGTAGTACTCAAAACTTAGCTTCGACTGCATGGGAAATCTATGCCCCAACAAACGAGCTTATATCTTTACGAGGTGTATGTCTTGGCCATGCAACCAACAACATTGTTGAGTATAACATCATTATTGAACTATTGGTTGATGCTATATCGCTTGGAATTCGTCATTTGGTTGTACGACTCAACTTGCAGCTTGTGGTACTACATCTAAGTAATGTCTACTCTATTCGAAGTCCTACTTTATTACGAGTGTATTTGTGAATTCACCTCTTGGAACGATATTTTGATCACATTGAATATCAGCATATTCCTAGACGTCTTAATACATTAACAGATGCATTAGCTAATTATGTATTGGACAAACATTTGAACCATTTATAAATCAAACACATTACAATTCACACAATGCAAAGTAAACCGGTAGAAGTCGTCTGTATATATATAACGATCAAAAGAGTTTGTTTTTACAAAATGTTTGTCCGAAGACCAAAATATCAAAAATTGAAGCTTATAGCTTCTACAATGTGACGTCACAGATGATGTTCACGGTAACACACAACTGCTCTAGTAACTCTACAGAGCAGTCAACTAATAGCTGCGGATACCCCTACAGTATGACGTTGATCGCGTCGTGGAATCTCTTCCAGAGTCATATCTGGAATATCGACTGTCAGGCCCTCTAAATTCTGCTCCACCACCAGGTAATCTTCTGCATACTGTGGTACTGCTGCTACTACCTCTCTATGTCGCTGGATAGGAGAAGAGTCAGTGGGTCTATATGCTCCAACATCTGTGTTATCGACAACGTTTTGTGTTCGTCTTTGGATAAATATATAAAACAAAAATATTTGAATATAATACAAAAATTCAAAAACATTTAAAAAGAGAAAAATTGTGTACTTCTTACCGAGGTCTCCCCACTGAGCGTCCTCAGGTAGTGCTAGATCCGGATCTCCTTGGAAATCCAACCCGGTGTACGCGTAGTCATCGACCATCAGCATCTAGTTTTGCAACCAGTTAAAGAAAATATCGTTATATTTGACGATTGGTCCTACCACGTTCTGAGCCATGAGCTGACACCATCGTAACATCCTCGGATCTCTAAGACCCAGCAAGTCCCACTCAACCTGTAGTCTAAATACAGGGACCCTCTCTAGGAAGAAGGACACTAACAAAGATCCATAACCAAATTGTTTCAGTTCTCCCCGCCTGCACTTAGTCAGTTGTTTTTTGATACTGCGCAATACTACATCGGCCCAGTTAAATACTCGGGGCTCGGTACACTCGATGGCATACTGGAAATAGCTCTGCAATGCCATATGGGGAGCGACACTTCCAGCCATCCGATCAATCGTGAAGAGAATAGTGCGAAGAGTCAAGTCAGTTACTCCCCAGATTGCCACTTTCCCTTTCTTTCTTTCGGCCTCTGGTACACAATATTGGTTGCAGTATTCACTCATTTTCAAACCGCCACCTCTGCTGCCGGTTAGACTAACATAGGACCCATGCTTGGATAATCCGGTCAAGAAATATATGTCCTCGATGTCAATAGCTAATGTGTGAGCTCCTATAATGAAAACTTGATGGTCCGGATCTCACATTCGGACTAGATACTCCAGTAATCGGACTTGGGCTCTCATGCCCGGGATACGGAAGTATTTTAAGAGACCACAATCTCTTAATGCAGCTATGGTGGGAGGGTGATTTTCGGCATTTGCATTATCCTCCTCATTTTCTCGTTCTCGCCACTCAAGCACCATGTTTGTGGCTATTAACCTGCATAAGAAACATACAAACATGATTAATGATCTTATTCATGAAATAAATTTCTTCTATTGGCTAAACGTTTCAAAAAAATTTGAGTTTTGCGCTGCTCGCAGGTGCCATATTATGCACAGTGAGAACTTCTCGCAGGCGGCTTAAGGCCCACCTGCGAGAACGAGTCATTCTCGCAGGTCCCATATGGGCCACCTGCGAGAATGTCTCCATGCATATATGGTCCAAAACATAACTTAAAACAGGATTTTTAACCAATGAAATCATAATTTTAAACCATGAAAGAATTAAGAATGAAGAACTTACGAAGATGCTACTGACGGCTCGTCAAATGATCACCCGTAACCCCCGGAAATCGACACCGAATTAAAAGGGTAAAATGAGGGTTTTTGGAAATCAATGGTAAAAATATGAAATGATATGGTAAATTTAGTTATTTACTCATTTTAATTACTTTTTACTATATCAAATGTGGGTTTTTTATGTTTATTTATTATTTAAACCTAACCACTAATGTGAAGATGAGTGAAATGATTTGCAGGTGTGAAACATGGATGATTATGGACAGTTTTTTTTTCTCTGGTGTGGTGTGATTTCGATTGTTTTTTATGGTTTTGACATAAAACCTCGAGCGCCTTTTGTCCGTTCTTGCGCTTGTGAAAAACATAAGAATGTGATCGAGCGTCGTTTTATCACTTTTTCGGGCTCGCTGTGGTTATACGAAAAAGGAACCCCCTGGAGTTTTCTTTAAGCTCTTTTCAGACTCTCTAAACAGGAAAAGATTGTCGAGCGACCTTGCTATTTTCACGCTCGATAAAGTATTTGGAGTACGTGTCTTTCGAGCGATAGTTTAACCCTTTTTCGGTCTCGTTAGACTACTATACGAAAAAGGAACTGAGAGAGTTCTCTTTTAAGTGTTTTTCCAAACTCTATAATCTTGAAAAACCTTTGAGTTTACTATCTCTAGACTCGTTAAACAAACATTGACAGACCCGTGATGGGACCGAACCACTCCTTCCTAGGGTTCGTTAAAAATACTCTGAGGGACTCATCTGAAGGATGAGCTTATATCAACAAGCATATGTGATCCTCTTCAAGCTTGCGNNNAGGTACTTGCCAGAAATGGTGGGGGGAAATTTGGGAAAGGGATATGTTTCATCTTCGTATTAATTGGCAGTAAGAGTCGCTCTTGAACATGACACCCTCTATTCATCATTCAAAGCCGGTTTGGGAAATCCATTTGTCTCTCATTCAATTTGATAACAAGGTCTTTCCATGTGTCGTCTTTGAGTGCCAAATCCTTGGTCATGTCGTTCATATGTTCAAAAGTAGTCCGTCTGAAACCTCTATTGAGTTGGCCATCTGCAGTTATCCATTCATTCTGTGTCGGCCTTCCCTGTGTCCAAATTCCAATTGTCAAGTGCTCTGTTTCACCTTCAAACTCTGTTACTCATTTCATGTCATTGATGGGGGATACATCAAGGCCCTCCTGTGACGAGTTTTGTTCCGTCGACTTCAGATCATTATCTGGAATCAAGACTTAGAAATTATTCAGTACCTTGGAGCTTGCATGCCTCAATGGCGAGTTTCCTCACTTTCGACAGTGGGTTTACATCATTGACCCCTGATCGAAAGATTTCGTCGGATGTTCGACATCAACTCATTTATTCACAGTCGATGGATTGTACTTTCGTACCTTGGGATTCATTGACATCAATGGTGATTTCCCTCGCACTTGTTAATGGTTACATCAATGGCCGGTAATCAAGTGGTTTCTACCATGTTCGACTTCAACACATGTAATCGCATGGTTAGATTCGTACTTTGGGCGACGAGATTGAAGACCCTGGATATTTTCTTTGTGATCCAGGTTGCGATGGAGTATGTATAATTTGCGACACATATATCCACTGTGTATGTTTCATGGCTATGTCGTCTTGATTTGAAAATTTATCGCATAGATCCACAGTGTATTCAGGTGGCTATGCTATATTGTGACAGCATGGATCCACAGTGTATGATTGGTGGCCATGGCCTTTGTTTATGATGTCATCAGTCTGTGATCTGAGTATGGGAATGCCTACCTCAGAAATTGGTATACATGATATTCTGTTGATGCTTGGATGTTTGTAGGTTTCCGATTAGATGTGCTCTTGGTTCTTGACACACACATGCAGCTTACAAAGTCTATCGACTGTCACTGGTTCCAATCTCAGACTTTGGTGGACATTCTTTTATCCATAAATTTGGTTGTCATGATGATGTAATGATGATGGAGAAATCAGGCTCTTCACTAGAACACTTTCCTGAGAAAATTTACCTTTGTCTGCTTCCAGAAATCATAATTTTAAGGGAGGTTCGCAGGCTACCTATATATTTTCCTGCGAGAATGCATGATTCTCGCAAGCTGCATTAAGTTGGAGTGTGATAAGTTCTCACTGTACCTAACTATCAGGGTGTGAACATATTCTAAAGGAAGGAAAAAGATAAATTCGTGAACCTTCTGGAAGGGAATCTTCTAGAATGATGAGTTGGCATTCGAATGGAATCTATTCTCTCCTATAAATTGAAGGGAATACTCATGGAAAGGGTTAAGCAGCAAGCTAGCAAGAGATTTATTGGAGAATTAGTGTAAGATTGTATGAAGGACTGATGCTACAGCAGCTAGAGACACCAGCAAGGTTATCAAAAGTGGTTGATCTTCTTCATGCATGAGAAAGTGTGTGTGTCAGAGCTAGGAGCCATCGAAAGGAGACTTGCAACATCAAGGCTCAGGTGGTAATTCTTGATTTCTATCAATTTAATACAGTAATATGTCCCTTTCCCATAAAGTTGATGTCACTTTATTACATAACTCCTTGATCATATGTATAGATTAACTGTTGAATATATTGAGTTGTTTTCACTTCAATTGGTTTAAGCTGTCTTGGTCTTGGTGGCACAAGAGAATTGGAGCGAAGCTGGTACAACAGAGACCCAAGGAAGCGATTATCAGGTATGTTCATGATTTTTGTCTCCTAATTCATTCAATAGTCTAAATCTAGGGAAAGTGTATTATTATGTCCTGTTTTGTTGTAGATCCAGGTGGATCTAGGGAGATCGGTTTGTGTCCATACTTACGGATTAATCCTGAAACATAGGCAGCCTTACAGCTAGAGGAAAACCAGTACAAGCATACAAATCCAGTTGTAGAAGAACTAAATCACTATCTAAATAAATTAGCATTCCAGTTGCATTAGAACAAAGGAAAGGAGAAAAGAGAAGATGTATAGTGTACAGTGTGTTGGACAGAAGGCCAACACAAGAATGAGTGTCCATTGTTTGCGCAGTATATTGGAGTGGGTATGCCAACCCCTTTAGCTTCAGGAGGACCAGGGTGTGAGATTTTCAAAACACATGGGAATGATCCTTTTCATTTCCCCCTAATGAAGAAGTACCATAAAGTACCGAAGAGTACATTTTGTAACTTTTTCATGTTCGTTGGACATGAAGAAAAGGACTGTAGAACCTTGGAGATGAAGAAATAAAGGATTGCATATACATACAGAGTATATGTTGAACATGTAATAGGATAACCTGCATAGCAGCCAGAGTATAACAATGTGTAGAAACCACAGTATAATCCCATGCAACAGTTTGCAACACAACCATAGTATAATGCGCAGCAATTTCAAGGGAAACAACAGTACAACCCTACATATCATTTTGCAGCACCACCACAGTACAATAACCAACAGTCATGGTATAATCAAGGATAGCAGTGTAACACATTGCATGGAGATAAACAGGGGAAAAGAGGAGGAGGTTTTGTAGGAAGAGTCTTTGGAGGAGGTCGAGGACCAGTTGTTTCTCATAACTGTTAGAAACTAGGGAACTATGAAAGAGACTTCCCACAGCCACCTGCGACATGTAGGTATTGTCGCGCAATAGACCATGAAACAAAATATTTCCCCACACTCTTGATAAAAACACATGACAAGAGGAACCAGACCAATCAGAACATGTAATGGATCGAGGTGGAAAACGAAGAAGAGGACGGGAAGAATTTTAACATAGTTACTAGAGGTGGAGATAAGATAGGAGAATATGCATCCAAGATGGATCAAGACCAGTACTAGTGGGTCAAGAAGAATATAATGTCGGAATAGAAGTTTGATGCATGCAAAGAGAAAGAGATATTCAAGGAATCTAGATAGGAGATCTTGAAGGAAAAAGTTGTGTCCACTTCAAGAACGAAGCCAGTAGATGACATACCATTGTATGATATGCCTTCATTATTTGATAATACTAATCAAGAGCAGTCTTCAGAACAAGTAAGTAACTTAAGAAACTTTTTGGAAGCCTATGTCAAATTGTTGAATGATAAAAAATCCTTACAAGTACTGCAAAATTTGTTAGAAATGTGTAATCCTGGAGAAGAAGGGGTAAAAAGAGTAAATCAGGTTTGGAAGAAGAGAAGAACCAATAGGGAATTCAGATTGAATGACAACATAGGATATTTCAATATGAGGGATATCATACTAGACTTAGGATCTAAAGTTAATGTTCTGCCAAAGAAGACTTGGGAAGCTATGGGAGAGCCTCAACTAGGGTATTCACCTATCCAGTTGAATTTGGAAAATCAGCACATAGTGGTACCAATTGGTAGGTTGAAGGGGATTCCAGTAGATCTATATGGTGTACGCACCATAGATGGTTTTGAAGTCATTGACATAGTAGACAATACTTCGGCATATCTAGCTTTGTTGGGTCTGGATTGGGATTTTGATAACCATACTATTATCAATTCGAAGACAAGAAAGATTATATTTGAGTCTGGAGAATACATATTTATTGCGCCATTAGACCCCTCAGAAGGAGGCAGGTATGTGGAACCTACGACAGATAATATTCTTACAAAAGATGTGAATCAGCTATACAGAACTATCGTGCGTGAAGAGGATTATATCAACCCAACTATAGATGGCATGCTCAGTTGCATGAGTATCAGTTCTTATGCTTCAGACTCTAACATGAAACTGGAAAATTGGCAACAGCGACTACATGAATTATCTACTAGGAGATGTGCCAAAATGGTGTGCACGCTGAGATGGGTTGGTACAGAGGTAAGAGAACCTACTACTTTTTATGGTCTGAATGACTTACAATAATTTTTAATGAAGATTGAGATAAATTTTATGGAGAATCAAATATTACCATCATTAGATATTTCTTTAAAAGCTACACCTGCAAAATGGTGGAGTACACACAAGGCAAATATCAACAATTGGTTTCGGTGCAAAAGGTTATTGTGCATCAGATTCAGCGCAGAGCAGGAGCATAGATATGAGGAGAAATATGAAGGATTTGGACAAACACAAGAACATGTAGATAAGTCCATATTTCAATGGATATTAGTACCACCTAAAGAATGGACACATCATTTTATTCACACACAAGAAGGAATTCCGAAGAACTAGTACACGAAACAGGAACAGTGCAGAGAAACTGCTAACTGGGAAGAGATACAACATAATTTTGTAGTTACATTTGTATTTGAAAATGGCAGTCTAGAGATAGATTTAGCGTTGAAAGTGGTAAGAGATGGGACATTTGAAGAACCAAAATATGAAATAATCACAGCATATCATAAGCAGGCTAGACAAACAACTAAACAATTGCTACATTGTTATCATGTCGCAGAAGAAGAAGATATAGAAGAAGATAATTCACAAAATATACAGATTCCAGAAGTAGAAGGTGAAAGAGAGGTAGAAGGTCCCATGACAGATTCATAATATTATGTTGCACCATTGAAGATCAAGAAGGTAAACATTGGAACTGCAGAAAATCCAAAAATGGCCAATATTGGAGATTATTGGGATAATCGGACAGTAGAAAGGATCGCAGAATTATTGCACGAGTACAGTGACTTATTCTCAACGATATTCTTAGAAATGAAGGGGTTAGTAGGAGATCTAGGAGAGATGAATATCCCTTTGAATCCATAAGTAATACCTATCAGACATAGACCTTGTAGACTGAATCAAATATACAAAGAGAACATGAAGGAGGAAATTGACAAGATGATAGAAGATGGTGTCATAGAACCTGTAGAAGGGTCATAATGGATCAACCCTATGGTGGTGTAGGAAATGAAGTAAGGAGGGATCAATATTTGTGTAGATTTGAGAAAATTGAATGATGTTTTCCTACATGATCATTTTCCTACCCCATTACAAACGAAGTTTTAGAGAGTGTAGGAGGTCAAGAAGCTTATTCTTTTATAGATGGATTTTCAGGATATCATCAGATAAGGACTGCACCAGAATATAGGCATAAGAAAACATTTTCTACAGAGTGGGGATCATTTCAGTATACAGTTATGCCATTTGGATTGAATAATGCACCTACCATTTTTTCAAGGGTAGTAGTAGTAGCTTTTAAGGAATTCATTTATAATTTTTTGGAGGTTTACTCGGATGATTGGACAATGTTCATTTTGTTAAAGGATCATGTTGAACTAGTAAGGTTGATGTTAGACAGATTCAGACAGTGTCAGATATCATTGAATATCAACAAATGTATTTCTAGCGCACCTTTTGGGATTTTGTTAAGACATGTGGTGTGTAATCATGGTCTGCTGCTAAAATTATTGTCATAGTTAACTTATCACCATCAAAGTCAGTGTGTCAGTTGAAGAGTACATTGGGTCATACAGGGTATTACAGAAAGTTCATAAGGGGATATGCACATATTATTTCTCCAATGGAGAAGTTGTTGAAGAATGACACTAAGTATCAGTGGAATGATGAATGCCAGCATAGTTTGGATATTTTGAAGGAGAAGATGGTTATTGCACCAATTTTAGTATTTCCAAATTGGGAAAAATAACTTCATGTACATGTGGATGCATTTTCAATAGCACTAGGAGCAGTACTAACCCAACCATGAGAAGGTGATATAGATCACCCTATTGAATTTGTAAGAAGAAATTTATCAGATTAAGTACAAAACTATAACACTATAGAAAGGGAAGGATTAGCTATGGTGTATGCTTTGTAGAAATACATACATTACTTGTTAGGGAAACATTTCAAGATGTTTACAGATCATTCAGCTCTCAGGTATTTATTCAATAATCCAGTGTTGGGGAGAAGGATATGAATATGGCTACTTTTGTTTCAATAATTTGACTTTGAAGTTGTGTTGAAGCCAGGAATATCAAATGCAGGATTGGATCACTTATCCAGAATAACTAATGGAGAAGAACCTAGCAACTTGGAAGACAACTTTCTAGATGCACAATTGTTTTCAGTACATATAGTTGATGAGTATTTTGCTGACATTATTGAGTTTTTGAGTACAAGATTTGCACCAAGATAATTTACTACTGTGTAGAAGAAGATTTTGGTCATCAAAGTTGCATATTATCGATTGATTGCACGTCATTTATAAAAACTTGGAGCAGATAGCATATTAAGGAGATGTGTGATGGAGCATTAAAGGCCTACTATTTTAGCAGAGGCACATGAAGGGATTATTCAAGGACACTACGTAGGAAAAGATACAGCGCAGAAGGTATTGTGTGTAGGATTAGGTGGCCAACAGTCCACATGGATTCAAAGGAATACTGTTAGAAGTGTGATGTTTTTCAAATATTTGTGAAGCCATCAAGGAGGGATGAGATGCCACTGAGACTGCAGATTACTTTACAAGTGTTTGATAAATGGGAAATAGATTTTGTAGGTCCAATTAACCCACCAAATAGAAGATAAGGAGCCGGATATATTATTACAACGATAGAATACTTGACCAAATGGGATGAGGCAGCACCAGTAAAGGATTGCAGCACAGAGACAATAGTGTGCTTTCTATTTGAACATGTAGTGAAAAGATTTGGATTTCCAAGAATATTGATGAGTGATCAGGGTAATCAGTTCATCAATAGTACAATTGAGGCCATGCTTTAATAGTTTAATAGACATCACCAGAAGAGCACTCCTTATCACCCTCAAGCAAAAAGAATAGTGGAAGCCTTCAACAAGATTTTGGAGAATGCCTTGACAAAGATCTGTAATGTAAACAGAGATAATTGGGATTTGAAGGTACCAACAGTACTATGGGATTATAGAACTACCTGCAAGAAGCTAACAGGACAGACACCATTTATATTGGTGTATGGATAGGAAGTAGTAGTTCCCTTAGATTATTTGATACCAAGTCTGTGCATTGCAGCAATTACAGACATGACAAAAAGAGGTGCATTACAAGAAATATTGGCTCAGTTGATGGAATTAGAGGAAGACAAAATCATGGTAGGTTTCCATCAAGAGGTACAGAAAGAAAAGGATAAAGAATCACACGACAGACATATCAAGAAGAATAATTTTAAGGAAGGAGATATGGTTCTCCTCTATGAAAGTAAGCATTTGCAGTACCCAGGGAAGCTTAGAATGCATTGGCTAGGGCCATATCAGATAAATTCTATCACAGATGGAGATGTTGTACATCTGCAAGATCTAATAGGCAAGGAAGCACAAGGACTAGTGAATGGTAGTTGACTAAAATTGTATAGAGACAGTCGACCTACTAACCCTCAGTAGTTGTAGCGCAACAAGTAGACTTGTATATATTGTAAATAGTAGGAACCAAAAGAAGAAAAAACAAGAAAAAAATTGAAGAAAAGTCCAAAAAGAACTAATAATAAGAATAAGTGATATATAGCGCACAATAAGACAAAAAATCAGTGCAACAACATTCACAACACTACACGTAGGAAAAATAAACATCGCATGAAAGAATGAAGATTAACCAAAAAAGTGGAAAACAGATTAACAGAAAAGAATGGATGCGTCAAAGAATTAATGATAGAGTTTATGAAAAGGGAAAAGCTTGGCAAAGTTCAACACTTCATGATTTCTGAGAAACAAAGAACTTAAGAGTGCAAACAAAGGGTGATTGAGCAAGAGAGACAATCATTCACGCACAAGGAAAGCAATATGGAACCTCTTAACGTTGGCACTCCTGGACAATTTGTAAGGGTGACCCGACAATCCAGGAGGAAGAAGGAAATAATGGTCAAACCAAAAAAATTCGTGGAGCTAGAGGATGTTACAACGTTGGAGACTAAATCCATCAATCCAACTAGGGTAGAAGAAGAAAAACCAACCAAAAAAGAGGTGAAAATGGATCAGAGCGTGGGACAATCAAAAAACCCTAATGGATAAGCAAACCCTAATCCTGAAAAACCTGCAGAAGCGGACCAAATGGAAAAACAGAAACATGAAGTCATCGTAGAAGAAGTCATGGTCGAAGATATTACAAGCTAGCAAGAAACAGAGGATGAAAAAGAAGAAGAATCCAAGAACTTACAGAAGAAAACCTAGCTACAGTTCGGAAGAGGAAAATACCAAGCGCTCCAAGAAAAAAAATTGCAGCAGAGATCATGCTACCTCATATCCCAGATGTTTTAGTTGTAGTGGAGGACATTCTAGGGAAAGTGGCCAAATTGAATTATGTGGATCACGACACAATAGAAACCACATAATTTCTGGGCCTTGGGCAGGTAATTTACTTAGAAAAAAAGGAGGAGGCAAGACCCTCAAGAAAACCAATTTTGGATCTTGCACAGTCGATCACAAGATTATATAACTCAAGCATTATGAACTTACTAGAGATACCACACTCCGAGTGTTGTAAGAATGTGGGCTACTATGTGAAACAATTTTTGGCAAGGGTACATGGAGGTATCTTATGGATGGACAAGCCGGTCCATATAGATGTATATCTCATAGCAAAGATCACAAGGTTTCCTACCAGCAACGTAAAACTAGAGGAATACTTGGAGAACAAAGCCAGGGATAAGGAGATTATAGAAGAAGTCAAAGTGCATTTTGGGACAAGCAGGGGAAACATGGGAATAGTGATAAATGACATCAACGACCATGCGACAAGATTTTCCATGAAGCTTATGGCCTGCAAACGTTTGAGGAAGTGTAGAAAGGAAGAGGCCTCGACAAAAGTCATAGCAGCAATTATGCAGTGCATAAAGGGTAATGTATTCAGTTGGGTGCCCTACTTATTGAACAAGTTTTAGATAGCATTGGTAGGCTGGAAGGAACCTAAATTCACAGCCTTTCTGAACAGAAAAGGGAAATGATCTGCAGCACGGTATGTAACCTTATGAAAGGCAAAAGACAGTAAGAAACAACATGCGAACAAGGCAGTATTTGCAATGTTCCCAGAAGATATGCAGCAAAAGACAACTAACATATGGAGAATCTCAATTGAAGCAATTAAGGATAATGAGGGAATTTCCAACTTTAGGGCGTCAAGACACTAGATGTGGATACAGGCCAGAAGAGATCCAAAGAAGAAGTGGCTAGAAATAAGGTATTGCACAACACATGAGGAAGTATAATGGATAGTAAAGGACTGACCTGCATAGTGGAAATTTCCAGCAACACATAACAAAGGAACAAAACCTAAAAAATAAGCAGAAGAAGGCCCATCAACGAAGACAGTAAGTCCTGTAGAAAACACAAGGAAGGCTGCAGAGCATAGTCAAACCTCGGGAAGTAGTGCAGCAGTAAACAAGACAAGGAAGAAATACATTTTGTCAAGGGAAGAAGTGAAAGGAGAACATGTAAAGGGAGATAGCTCTCATAATAAGGAGGTACAGGAGGAAGAAACAAAAAAGAAGAAAATTGAGGCACATGCCTCAACCCCAACCAAGAAGAGGACTAAAACATAGGAGGGGAAAATAAGAAATAAAATGACCACAAGAATCCTCCATTACTTACTATTACAGAAGAAGATGCAGAATTCATTGCAGATAAAGTCCAAGATAGATGGGAAAATGCAGTCATTGCAGAAAAAGCACAAAGGGAGGAAATTATGGAGAAGTTGGTAGAAGTGCATGACATTCTATAAAGGATGCAACAAAGTAAGATACATCATCCTACAACATAGTAGAAATCTAAATAAAAACAAGCACCAGTGCAAAAAGAACATGAAGAGACAGTGCAGACAGTAGTAAAGAGCAGTGACAGGTTCAAAGTCACGCAAGACATGTTGGAAGTCGAAGAGAACATCGTGCAACAACAAATGAAGGACATGGAACATCTGGAGTTGGTTCTTACACATATTACCACAAAGAAATTATATGGGCTACAGGCGAGTGTGATGTAGGAGGTCCGATCTAGAGCTAGGGAAGATGCCACCAACCTAGAGATCAACAGGGAGGTGAAGGAGATATTGCAGGTCACTTGTGAGAAAATCACACTAAAGAAGGAAGCGGAGAAACAATGTGCAGATAAACTAGAGAATAAACTTGAAGAAGTTTACATTAGCATACCAGACTGCGTGCAGGAACCGGAGGTCACTATAGAAGAAAAGATACAAAATATTGTGCAAACCATGGAGAGATACAAGCAGGAGATATAAAAGTTAGTAGAAAATCTGACTCCAAGAACACCCCCAAAGGTAAGGGAATAAAGAGAGCAAGAGACTACTGCACAAATAGATATCATAGCGCAAGAAGCTAAAGAAGTAGATGAATTATATGATAGGACTGCGAACACTTGGACCAACCTGGAAGAAGATGAGAGGATCCAACAGCTGGAGAAAAGAGAGGAAAAATTGAACGTTGCAGTTCAGGACCTGAAGAAGAGGAAGAAGATGATGGCCATATCCCTAAGACTAAAGGCCATGTAGGAGATGAAAAACCTATAGGCAAAGGTAAAGGCAGTACAAGGAGAAAAAGAATCAAGGAAAACCCAATTGGAGCCATTATAGCAAGAGGTTGAAAGAATGATAGAAGAATTGTAGACATAGAAAGGAAGACTAGAGTGAGATCGGAAGAGC
>CBVK0100043007.1:0-43003 GCA_900067695.1 Picea abies | reverse complement strand
TTTCGGCCCCCCCCAACCGATATGCCTTTAATTGAGGGGGGGGGGCTAGAATGGGATCTTTCTCTAGCAGGCCCCTGTCTATACGTGGCATCGATCTATCGGTCCCAAGTCAAATCGCCTCCTACTGACTGACACACCTTCATCACCCCCTGATGTCATCATCCACCTTTCCCAAAATAGTCACGTCCCATAACTACTGTCAGTCTTTCCCCCCCATTCACTTGTGGAAATCCCCCTCACTATGACATTTACCTCAATCAATAGCCGACATGTCATGCATCCGTATCCATCAGTCACCATCACCTACCATCTCACACTCTAAGTGATCCGATGGCCATTTATTATTGGATGACCTATCCGTTAACTAGCTGATCTGTCTCCCGTGCCCAACGAACACCCATTTACTAAAAAATACCATTTTTCTTCCTATTTTCACCATTTAACCAATTATCACACCAGAGAAATTTACACCATTTTCTCCTCCGTTACAGTCAGTTTCCCCCACCAACAGCCACCCCGCTAATGCTATTTTGCTTACAGGTACTATTGCAGTAATGGCACCAAAGTCCAAACAAGCAGAAGGAGAGGAGAATCCATTTCTCCCACCTCCTGTCGACCTTGACAGGATCCCACTGGTCAACAAAGACCGCTTAATCACAGATATAAAGTGTGATTTTGATTTCGCAGACCTTCAGTCTTGGCTCAAGGAAGTCTTCCTAGACCAGAGTGATGAAATCAAACTCTGGGAGTCCAAATTACCCCTTTACCTCTTCCCTTAGATTCACCCTTTTCCAGAGTTCACCCTCAAGTGCCAAGCTCACTACATTCCCAAGCAAAGAGTCATCGTCTCCTAGTTTCGAGAGATTCTTTTCCTGATCACGCCCGAATCCATTGACAAAATGATGCAAATCCCCCGAGCCGACTCTGTATCACCCTTCAACCTAGAAATTCTTACAAAATTATACCAGAAAATGACCTTCCCCCAAAGAGCTCAAATATTCGAGCTTTTCCTTCCCCCATCCACTCAATTTCCCTCCACAAATCCTCCTTATCCTTATTCCATGTTCTCGACTAAAGGAAACTAGATCATCTCATCCTTTTGTGCCTTGTTAGGATACTATTCAGATCAATGGGTAGATGAACCCATTCTGGGATTTTTATCCATCTTCTCTACCGATGAGAAGCCCACCACCCAGTTCAACTTCAGCAAATTTCTGGTGAACAATATTCACGAACAGTTCGTGAATTTCGCCATGGAAGGCATGTTCCGATACTCATCCATACTGGCGTACTTGTTCGTCTTCTTCCAAGATACAAATTCATTTTTTCCATGCAGAATATGGATGGAGATGGTAGACCCTAGGCAGTGACAACATGGACCTCCTTGCTCAAGCACAACTCCACAGAGTTCAGTTTCAAGGAGTTCATTGATCAATTCTACCACCTAGTGGTAAGTATGCTTAGCGACAGGCCCAAGCCTTATATAAATGATGAAGTTCAAAGGATCTTGCATCTCTCGGATCACACAAAGACAATTGATTGGTATTTATACCAAAATCACACTGAGATTAGAGTATACGGGTGCGATTTGGCACCATATAAGATGCCCAAGTACCTTCCTGTCAGAATTTTTTCTTTGGAATATATAAGGCAGATAATAAATTCTGATGATATCGATTTTGTGTCACTAAAGAAAAAGCAATAGCTCATAATCAAAGGGCAAGTTGGCTACTTCATATGAAACAATCGTGGAGCTGGGGAATAAGAAGACATGCTTCTTAAGGAAATGAATTTCTTCATGAGTTTCCCATGGCATTACGATCCATGTGGGATCATCCCCGAGATGAGGGTGAAAAACAAAAACATCCCATATGTCCATGAATCTAGGCCTAAAGTTGAGAAATTTTCAAACCAGACAGTATGGGATCCTAACACATTGGTTGAAGTAGAACAACAAGATCCTCCGGCCACTGTATCACAAACAACCACGCCACAGGTCCCGAAAGAGAAGAGGCCTAGGCAGGATTTATCTCCACCTGTCACTGAGGTATCATTAGAAGAATTCCAGCTGCCTACCAAGATGCCTAAGACCATTTCAATTCATGTCCTGACCGAGAAAAAAGAAACCCCATCTACTACAGTGACCAAGGTTGATAGACCACCCCTTGGTGCAAGCCTCCAGTGTGTCATAACCTCAACATTGCCGACGAAATCTGCAAATTTCTTTGTCGATCACCCAACTAGGAAAGGTAGGGCCAAAGCTGAGTATCTTTGAAAAGTATGAGCTAATCAAGAAAAGAAACCAAACCCTCACCGACAGCACTTGCGCCTAGTTCTGGAAGTAGACGTCGACTACACAACATAGGCCACTATCAACATTCGACACTGAGAAGGGAATAATGCATATGGCATTCCTCCAGGCACAGGTGCCAGATCCAAAGGTGATCACTGATTACAAAAGGGCCATCTTCGAATTCCAGATGAAGGATGTGCATCCAGTTGATCAGATGGATCTACACAAGAAGATAGAGGAAATGGTTTTTTATACGCTGGCGCATGCTTCCACTCCTATGTCCAAGTTGCAAGTGTCCCTGAACAACATTCAAACACAACTAAAGTTGGAGAAGATATCTTTCTTTTCCAAGGACAACAGGATCAAGAATTTGGAGGAACTGGTCCTCAAGATCTCTTACAATACTTCGAACGTGAAAGCGGTCGAGGAGATGATTAAGAAGAAGAATGTTGACATAGCCTCCTTAAGGAAACAATTGAAACTCCCACCCACAGAGGATTCGCAGGCGAAGGAAATAGCAGAGAAAGAAGGAGAGAAAGATGAAATGCTTAAGCTACTCATGGAGCAGAATGCACAGCTAAAAGAGATGGAAGCTGAGATGGAGAAACTAGTAAAAGAGAAAGAACAACTGAAGCTAATGGAAGTCATTCCATTGAGTGCCATTCTAATTTTATGAGTGAGCACAACATCAGTGACAGAAGTCCCATTCGCTACTCCATTGACATCCTTGGAAAAGACAGTCGACCTGGCTAAGTCTATGGAAAAGATGAACCTGCAGGAAACAGAGATCAGAAGGCTCAAAAAGTAGATCGAGAACCTTCAAGAACTCAAATATTCCTTTCAGAATAGCCTCTCCAAGGAAAATCAGGTGACAGATCAGCACAAACAAGAGTTACAACAGCTTTGGAAGCAAACAGTGGCAGGAAAAGATTTGGCCGAGGTTAAAGAAAGTGTATGGAAAGACATCACCAAGTCCATGAACGAGATATGGCCCATGATACAGATCATCTTTGAGCAGAATGAATTGGTGTAGAGAAGCAAATAGGCCATTGAGAAGGTCAGATCAAAATTGGGAGAGATGCCAACATAGGCAAACGAGATCATCAGGTTCCTAAATTCTAAGAACAGGGAAGAGCTGGAAGAGTTGAAAATTGAAGACAGAACAGAGACCATCATTGAGTTCAAAATATTTTTGACCAAGAGAGGATTAATGCTTCAGCTGGAAGAAAAGGTTCAGTCCATGGACCTAGGGGTACAAAGATTCTTTAGTAAGATTGAGGCTCTACAGAAGAAATGTCTTCTTGGTATGAAGGTAATCAATGACAAATTGATGACACTCCCAGACTACAAGAAGAGACTGACTGAGGTGGCTAAGGATAGTTCAAAGTTTGCAGGAATTCAAGGCAGCATCACTGGCAAGGCATTTCTAGATGCACTTCAGTAGGACATCAGTATTTAACATGAGATTCGATACATCTTCGTCACCAAACCTACCTTCGCCAAGTACACGAAAATGGATGAAGTGTATCAAAGGCTACTCAAAGTCAACATGCCCAGTCATCTTCAATGGGAGGAACTCTGTGATATGATCAAGTAGTGGATGAGCTTTTCTAGCCCAGTCATTTGTCTAGTCAGATGAGGTCGTGTAGACGCTTCATCAATGGCCCACCCAGAAATCAACATGCAGTTACACCACATCATCAAATAGTTCCTAGATTTAGGAAATTTGTTAAGTTAGTTAGGCTAAAAATAGATTTAGAACGTCCTAGTCATTAATGACAGGATCGTATGTAATTTTGAGTTATAAATACTTCATCTTTCGAAGTATTGAGGGTTTTTGATCTTCACACCCTGAAGCTATCAAACTATAATATTTTTGAAGAGATTTTCCATTAATACAAAGAGGCACTTTTACAGGATTCTTGTCTGTATTCACTGGTGATGTTGTTCTTTCTAAGTTTAATGTTATTCTTACTTTGTTATCATACTGTTTTTTAAATCTAATCCTTAGAAGTAACGAAAGTTGCAGGATTTATCTCGTATACCATGTTTCTGACTCAAAAGATTTAGGTGTTTATCTTCTCATTTTACAATAAAGAAATTCTTAATTTCTTCTTCGTTGTAATTGTCTTTCTCATCTTTTCTGCTATTCCTCATTTATGCTACTAAAGAATCCAGTGATTATATTATCTCTCCCTGTGAAATTTTTCCTTTGCGTTTCTGGTTTGGATTGCATATTTTATTCAAGACATAGACCCCATAGCCCAATGGATGTGTAGTCTATCTCAACCAACTCAACAAACACTACAACAACAAACCGACCTATTTGTTTACCTGGCCTAATATTTAAAATTTGAAACATAGCTAAATAATATAGAGAGATCCCTCTCTGAAGTTGGAAGGAATAGATCCTAGCTTCGAAAGCGGTTGGATAAAGTTACCTCTCATAGATTTCTTCTTCCTAACAACCTCTTGGAAATTTACAGAGCGCTAACACCTACTACAACCATTGCCAGTACCAAAATGGAAATGGTAGACCATATCGGTAGACTTGATTACAGGTTTGCCAAAAAATCAGAAATAGAATGACTCTATTATGGTTGTAATCGATAAACTCAATAAGTATGTACACTTTGTTCCTGTAAAGTCTGCTTTTAAATATATAAATATCGCATAAATTTTTAGACTGCATGGTATTCCTAAAATGGTGATTTCAAATAGAGACATAAAATTTACATCTTCTTTCTTGAAAGAATTATTTGCAGGGCTAAATACTAATATGAATTTTAGTATGAGTTATCATCCACAAACAAATGGACAAATTGAAATAACAAACAAAATCGTAGAGGATATGCTCCGCAGGTATTTAAGAACAAAACCAAGCAAGTGGGAAGACTACCTACACCTGGTAGAATTTGCATATAACAATGGGTAACACTGAGGAATGTTTTTTAATGAAGGGGGAAAGCATGTGACATCCCCAAAAATAAAGTATTTTTGTAATTCAAAAATTGTTAGAATTATTTCCGTTTTTGGTAAATTCAAATTTGAATTTTTTTTCCATTTATGGAAATTCCAAATTCCGAATTTAATGAATTGTAATTAATTGTTATGGCTGTTGGCTAGAGACCTGATTTGACCCAAATAACTATTTGACTATGAAACTTGTATAAAAACATAATATTGTTCTATTTATTGCAGGAGGAAAAATGGAACAGCCATGTTAAATTCAGCTAACCATGACTCCATGAGTGGGGAACATGTTGGAACTGACCCTGGGCTGATTGCTACAAGTGGAAAATCATGGATTTGGCCATTGAAAGCCCCTGAAAATTAGGGATTTATAAAGTTGCAAAAATTCCCAAGGGAGCGAAAAAGACCTAGGCAAAAAGGATTTTTGTTTTTTGATATATGGCATATGTGAGGAGGCAGGACACTACCAAGTATGCTGGGAAATAAGTTAATTATAGTAAACATGATGTTATGAACACTAAATATTAAGTGTGAGGCAAGGAGAGGATCACAGATAGAGGAAATATTGCTAAAGGGGAGATTCCATGTTTTCCCTCATGGATTCATGGTCAGGCTAGGGGATGAATTGGGCAAGTGATTTGGCTACCTTATTCTATGGTTGGGAGGAACATCGTTGTTCCCTTTGTCTTCCTATGAACTAGTTTAGATATGTAACTCTTTTTCCTTCTCTATTTGAATGATCGTATTTCTAATGTAAGGTACTTGTTGTGTCTAAATTGAATTATTTCTATCTTTGTGGAGTGAATTAGATTACAGGTATAATGCAATCCTAAGTCTGTATGGATAAAATAATTTGAACCGCTCTTTATGACTAGATTGGATTCTGTATGCAAGTTATAATTTATTTTAATTACTAGGTTATGGAATCGATTGCTATGATTTAATTCTGGAAGTAATCAATTTTTGAAACTTGACTTCTATTATAATAGAGGCATTTCCTTTATGTCAAAATTCCTGGTATGACCATCTGAGTATGAACAATTTGAGAACTAGTCTATATGTATATTGGAATAAGTATATTTTTGTAAATGAAAATTTAGATTCACAAATGAAATACATAACCTAATGTCTACATGAACAATCATGTATGTATAAATATATAGGTATATATATACATTTTCATAGAAGTTATTTCCTATTGGTAGGCATTACAATGAAATAAAGAACCCTAGGTCTACATAAAACATTACACATATACAAATATATATGTATATATTCATAGAAATTCTTCCAATATTCTTAATATAAGTAACTTTCGACAGACCTACAACTACAAGTATAAATTAAATGCATCGGAGTTGGAATATTATAGCTGAAAGAAATAGTCGAGGTACTTCATTCAATGTAAAACAAATTTAGTAGACCAAAAGATATCTGTAATTCCATTATTAAGCTATGGGAAACTTTTCTCTTTCTATAACACAATAGGCCAATGGCATAGTACAGAGTTGAGTGCACAAATAACAATTACAGTGTTTGAAATTGAAAGACATAGACACTTTAACATAGATTATCTTTCTGAGTAAACTTGGTCAAGACTGCCTTTCAATAATTAAAGAAAATGTATATTACATAGTTGATCAGATCTATATTCAATTACAGACTCAATACTTATACAAGAACTAGCATCTCGCCATTAATGGAAAAATGACTGCAAGGGCTTACTCCAACAAACATTACAATAGACATAGAACTAACTATTAAGCAGAGCTAGTTGAATTGTGATCTCCTTGGATGAGGCTAGAACCTATAAAGTTAGCCCTAGATATGAGGGGGTTGAAACCCAAATATCTTTTGTGCAGAAGACAATGACGGGTATTCGAGAATTTTCATAGACGGAGAACCTACAAGGAAACAAATCCTGTAAACATTAGTTTTAGTCGTGGATTAAGTACCAAAAAAAAAAATAGTTGCAATGAGATGATAAAAGTTGCACTAATGATTTTCCCTTTCAGAAAGACACTTATCTTTGGAGGCGTGGGTTCGAAACCTTTCCCCATTGCCTGTTGTTCGTCTAAATGTTCGGGCCGAGGGAGGAGGGCACTGTATAATTGTTTGATGGGTCCTCACAATAACAAGGCCCACCATTAGTGACGATAACATTTTTTCATAGATGAAACTCTGAACTTATAAGCTGTACAAATTTGCCACAAGAACAAATCCAAAGTAATAATACAGACTTTTCATATAGATGATGGACATGATTAAAGAGTTAAGTTTAAATCAATCCTGAACCAAATATGTAACGAATAGATATACTTAACCAACAGTATCAATAGAAAGAATGGAGTCATGCTATAGGAATTCCCTCTATAATATTCAGGTGTCCCTGAAATGAAAGATAACATCGGTAAGAGGAAAACCAGTGGAGGGTCTAATAGAACTACAGAATGATGACTCCATCCATTACAAGAGAAGTAAATAAAAATAAATCTTAATTTCCTACCCTACCCAAACAGAAAGAGTATACACCTATGAAATATGCATAGGACCAACCTATATCTGAGAGACTCTTTGAGGAAGAAAAATAATAGGAACAATGAAAGAAAATTGACTTGTATACCACCACTTAAGTAGTTCACAGGGAGACTTTTTGTAAGACCTATACCTTCCTCAGTTAAATGAAATCCTATCACTTACTTGTGATATGATGAATGATTTCGAGAAACCCTAACTCTAAAATATTCTGGTAACTACTACAAACGGATCTCAATCGTCTTACCATAGAAGGAATAATGACAATCTCAGGGAGGAACCATTTTTTTTCAAGACTAAGGGTGACCTCAAAAGGTATTGCAGAGAAACTTCCCACGAGGAAGAACAAAACAGGCGTGAAATGATACTGCAGTAACTGATAGAACAATTGAATACTTAACATTATTTTCCAAAGAGTACATTCCCTTATTAGTTATTTCTATATTGTTTTTAAGAAGAAATTACTAGGGTCTCATTCACATCGTTAGTTGCACCATAGAGAAACCTTCATCACTCACGGACTTAGCCTTTGAAATTTGGGGTAAGCATAACCTCTTCGAAAAAGAAAACTCAGTAATGATAAAACTGTAAACCTACTTCAAACCCTAAGCGTCACCTCGATGCCTTGTAGTAAATGCAGGGAGTGTGGAGGATGGGTAGCGATGTGACAATGGTAGAGTGAGAGTGACACCTCGGGTATGGGGCCCAGTAAATACAAAGTAGATTGCAGGGAGAGCATTAATTGAAGCTACAAATCTTTAACTCTTATGAAAGTATACCTCCTCTTCCACTTAAAGAATGGCTTCTATTTGACATCATTATAGCTCAGGTTGAACCATTCTCTCCCTCTATGTAAATCTGAGACAACAGTTAGATCCTAGACGTCAACTTTTCACTGTCTTTTGGATCTAGCACTTTCTGTACAATCAACCACCATTTCCAAGAACCACGATATAACTAGGACTTGGTATTTAGGTTAGTTGTCTGGTGTAAGAGAAAATACAAAACCCAACCCATGTCTATTATGACTAAGTACTAGTTAAATATACTTAGGATAACACCCACAAGTGGGTTTGTGTGTAAACTTGGTATTCTTGTGATATTTAAAAGTGAGTTGTGACATGCATTGTAAAACTACCCCTTACATACATAGTATATATATATGTATATATATTTATATGGGTAAAAATTAAATGCAGAAGGATGTTTTCCAAGGTCTTGAGGACCTTTCCTTATAACTTTCCACTCTTGATATAAATAGGGAATCTTGTGGTAAGTAGGAATTTAGGAGTTGTAGCAAGGTTTTTATGTTAGAGTTTTGAAGCAAAGGTTAGTACAGAGTTTCATAACCAACTTGACGATAGGTTTTCTTAATTAGAACCCTTTTCTACCGTGAAATGATTTTTTTTTTGTGTGTGGTAAATATGAGGATCATTACATTGATGTTAATTCCTTAGGTCCCCTTTTCCTAACACCTTATTAATACATATGTCGGGTAGTAATACATTAGTAAAAAAATATTTCATCCCATATCTGACTTAAATCTATCATGCAGATGTTGGGTGGTAAAAGAATCATAAATTCTACCTGCATATCTGCATTCTATAAGCCTGCATCTTGCAATATTGTATCCCTCAAACCCATAAGAATTCATACCCAAATCCCCACATCCTTCATTTTGGTATCCCATACTTATAATTTCCTCCAGTTTCCTAGATAGTCATGTAGAAGGGTGATCCCAACATGCCCCCACACCACATCATCCTTATTCCCACAACCCATATTCCACGTCATACTCCTTAATCCTTACACCCACATTCCACATAATTCAATTCCCACATTCCATGTATTATACAATTGGTTTTCCCAAGGTAATCCTAGCATATCCATTGCACAGATCCCACATGATGAGAATGACTGTTGTTAATTAATGAGAATTAATTATCACACATTTCTCTTGATACTTGTGTATGAAAATGACGAATACCTTTTAATGAATTTTTTTTTCCAAATGTACTAAGGGGGAAATTTGAACAATAAATTGACCCCTAATTGTTTATTAAGGGGTACCTATCAAAGAGGAAATCAAAGATATACATGTAATACTCACACTTACCTTAGTGTATTGGAAGTGGAAACAAATGGTGAATAAGAAGAAGGGAGAACCATTCTATGGAGACACAGTGAATTTGTTGGCTCCTGAATGTAGGGATTTACAGTGGTATATAATGTATAAATGGTATTCTAAGCTATATCTAGAGGAAATATAAAAAAAAAGGTCAAGACAGTGGGGATAGTGAAATATGTAAGTGTTCCCGAGGCATTTGATTTTAGAGAACTAGTCACCTGGTGAATTAAGAGATTCGATTCAAAGCATCAACTCATTGAGGTTAAGGAAAGAGAAAGAATGTATGTCCCTTTAACACCCAATACTTTTAGAATGATATTACATCTCCCAGCATAAAAAACAAATTCTAAATATTCTTGAAATGGATTCGTTCTTGGATACTCAAGGTGGTGGCATGTGTTTTCTCAAGGATATTTTGGTATATCCCCTAGTGGGATCCTTGAATATTAATTAAATAAACACATGCATGTTGGCTCGATAATTTAAATAATTCACCTAGATTTTTGCATGAATGTTGGGTCAAGAATCAATAGCATATGTCCCTAGGTATGTTCTATATGTAATCCATTACTCAGTAAAGATAGGCACCATATTCCATTAGGCCCAAGTTATCTTGAATGAGATTTACCACAAATTTCCTAGTTTCATTCAAGCTAATAGGTTCTACATTAAATGTTACTTATATATTTCTCTTGCATATTGTAATACATTTGAGGGCACGCTCCCAAGGGGAAATGTCAATTTTGGTGTCCAACACTATGGAAGAACAAGGCCCCATTTTATTTTTACCAAATCCAATATTCCTTCGTCAAGGAGTGCGAAATTATGCTCACAGGGACTCAACCATATAGGGTGATAGAAGAGGCCATGTATTTTCTCAGGGGGAAATGAGTGTGTGTATTTATAGACTAGTTCACATACACAATATTGTTTTCCTTTAAAGGGATGTTGCTACTTCTTCCCCAATTTTTGTGTGATGGGTTTTTTTAGTATGTGTTGTGTAGATAGTAAAGGACATGGTCCCTATTATTTATAAGAAGAGAAAGAGGAAATGTATTCCCATGCCCTTCAATATTGTCAAAATTAATGTCAAAATTTCATCAATTCTTACCAAGATTGAAGGATTCTTCAGGTCCTTTAATATGAAAGAAGCACATGATCATTGTCATTTTGATATGAAAGGTATATTTTACTGCTCATATGGTATCAATCAGTTATGTCTTAGGTTTTAATAGGGTGCAATAAATTATTGAAAGAGGCAATGGAAATGAGGACTCTCATGTCGAGGCCAAGATGACAACTACCTCAAGAAAAATTACTTCGAAAAAGAAGAAACAAGAGACCCATGAAGATGTACTTACAAGGGTAAGTTCAAATTTTAGTGAAGTAGAGGTCTCTCCACTACTACATATGGGGAGAAAAAAATATGTTGTACTCTAAAAGTATCAATAAAATTGACCGTACTGTTAGATTTTCCTTTCATTTTTCGTATTTAAAGAAAAAAAAACAACCTTCGTTGAATATCCGATGAAATTGTTGGACAGTTTTTTTGGAAAATGAGTTTTCGTTGATGTCAACACTTGGAGAGTGATCTTGTAGATTCATATCAACCCTTGCAGAAGTCTGGAAGCCCTAGAGATGTCGATGAGATCACTGGACAATTGTTTATCATGTATGATTGACATTTATTATGAGTTAGTTGATGTCAGCATATGTGATGGAAACATTTGATGAAGTCTACATGAATCTACGAAGGTGTGGTTATGGTACCCAAAGTTGAATGAGTTTTATGGAAATGAAGGATAGTGAAATTGCAGGTAGGACTATCATAGATGGATAGTACTCATCGTGACACTTCTGGTAATATGTGTAACACAATGTGATTCCCCACAGTTATGGATATATGAACTTTTGAAGTTGGAAGCCTCAAAGAATGGGAAAGAAGCTCCTAGTTGGTTAAAAGTCTTGGTCAAAGGGTAAAGTGGTCGTAACAAGAAACCCATAAAATAAGGAAAGAGGTTACCTAGAATTAGTATAAATACACCTAAAGGAGTATCTCATTTGAAAATATAAACTTACATTCAATATCTATCTTATTAATGTTATGGCGTAGTATTATGATCTTTTGAGTTTGTGACGACATTTTTCTGAAGTTGCAAAGGTCTGAAGTAGCAAAAGTTTTAAAGTTGTAGAAAACTGGTAACCCTAGTTTTCTGAGGTTATACATGGTATGCATAAGCACAAGCTACAACATATGTGAGCTACAGAAGGACAAGTCACATACATATGTAGGGTGCAAGAAGACAGGTCGAGGATCTCAGGAAGAGATTTGAACAAGAATGGTTGGTTGAGTTGCAGCAAGGTTTGATGGTATATCATGGTTTCTTCATGATCTAAGATGGTATGCTTCAGGTTTTCATGAGTAAAGGTATGTCTTTTATGTATTTGTTTATATCTTGTATATTGGATGGTATGGAACATGCTTAAGGAATTTCTTGGAGGCCCTTGATGGTACATTATTGCATATGGTTGAGTTGATATTGTTACATGCTTGAGACATATGGTATATGGTATGGTATAGGTGTTGATGTGCATGATTGATGTGCATGGTTAGCATATTATATGGTGTTGATGTGAATGTACATGGTTGACGTACATGGTTTATACATGGTATGGTAAATGAATGGTACTTGGTATACATGGTTGATGGTCGAGGCATATGATATAGGTTGAGGTGCATGGTTGATGCACGGTATGGTACAAGTGTTGGTGCGTGGTTGATGCATGGTTTGGTACATGTGTTTGTGCATGGTATATGCACTTATTGTGATACAGGATGTGGCACATGGTTTATGGTTTGGCTATATGCTTTGGCTCATGGTTGAGACACATATCTTATGATGGTATGTTGGTTATATTGGTACATGCTTGGTAGAGGAATGTCTTGGTGATGTTCAACATCTAGTTGAGAGGTATATGATCCATGTGAGAGGATATAGTTGAGTATCGGTGATAGTGATAGGTTTGACAAGTTGATAGTGATAGGTTGGATAAGTTGGTAGTGATAGGTTGGAAGGTTCTAGGTTTATGTGACAGTGGCAGTGACAGTGGTAAAGAGAGTGGTAGTGAAAATGGAAGTGATTGTGGTAGTGACAATTGGTATGCACTTATATTTCAAGGATGAAAGACACAAAAAGGAAACATGGTTGTATCCTCCTTCCATTTGGAGCTAGAGAATCAAGGATTTGGATCTTCCTTAAGGTTGGATACTGAGAACTAGGTGGTTTTATCCACCTTCCAGGTGGAGCCAGAGAACCCATGGGGTTGTAGACTCATTTTGTTTGGAGCCATCAAATTCAAGGAGTTGTAGCTTCCATCAAGTTGGAGCCTGTAAAATGGGGGTTGTATCCTCCTTCCAGTTGTAGATGGAGAATTTGGAAGCTGGTGCTTCCTATGAATGAATTATTGATACATATAAGAAAGCATTATGTGGTTTTATCCCATTTGGTTTTCCACATTGATGCACACGTCCACTACCTCTCATCCTGCAGGACGGGCGGTCTACATGCTCACAGGATATTTCTCTTCCCCATGGCCCAAAGAACTCTAGCCGGTTCTTCTATTTCCCTATCAGGAAATCTGCACCCACAGTAATCTTCGTGGGATCCCCTCATTGCACTTAGGAGATCGGAATTTCTGACTTCATGAATCCAATGGTTGAACATAGGTCTCTTGAATCCCCAAAACCCAACAACCAGTCAACGCTGACCTTTTCCTATTGGAATCTTCTCTATGGCGATTTTGGCACTCGCAATGTCAACCAACTTGTTTTTCCAACTCCCGAGTCCCGATATGATGAAACACCAACACACACACAAGTTTGAATTTTCAACGCCTTCACTTCATCAACATTTGAGAGTTCGCAATATCGTGAATCCTGATGTGATTGTTTCGAGACTTCTCGCCATGAAACTCCGATATGGTGTGCCACCTGTCCACTCACCAACTCCATTGTGGCCCACATGAATCTTCTTGACTATTGGGATATTGCGTATTGTGATTTCCTAATTCCTGATGTAATGTTTGCAGGACTTCAACCCACAAAAACACTATATACGAACCCACATGTAAATCCGACGATCCTTGTGGCTCGGATCTACGGTCCTGCCCCTCCTGAGCTTGAACCCTATCGGAATACTCATGGTATCTACCCTACTTCTCTATGAGATCTAACAACTCATGGGAATTTGCAAATTCTCCTCAAGGAATTCCAACCGTCAGCTTCGTCCTTGGCAATTCTCTATGAATGGCCAAGTGTTCCTCCACAAACTTGTCCAGCTGTGGCGCAAACATATGATGCCTTCTTGAATCTTCCAGTTGCAACTTCCCTGCGCTGTCCTTCAATAGTTTCGAAGGCCTTATCCTTCCTAATATTTTCCCAACTTTGAATCTTTCAGAGAACCTTGCACGCACTCCTTGCGGCAACCCTTAGACACTCCCAGTGTTAAATCGTTCGACCCTGTGCACACTTGCAACAACAGTCTTTTGATACCTCACTCAGATTCGCAACTCTGAGAATTAGCTTCACTCGGCCTGCACACTCCTTGCATGGCTCCTGTGCCCACTATACTTTTGAGGAAATGAGAACAAAAGTAAAACTATCTGAGCTTCAGAGACGCAATCCTGAATTCTTGTCGACACACTCCTTGCGGACACTTCAACTGCACACCTTGCACGAAATTCTTGCTCAGATAGAGAAACGATTGAAACTCATTCCAGTCTTCCTTTTAGACTTAAAACTCAAACATGAAATCATATACATAGCATATAAAGAAAATGTATAACAGGAAGCAAACATTCTTGAGCATATCATTCAACATCAATACATAGAGAACAACACAAAATCATGAATTTGAGTCAATCTTTTTCTATTAATCCAAATATATGTACATGGGTCTTCTTACACAGATCTTTGAATGCTCTTGCTCCAATGCTTCATCTAACTTCAATAATGTTACAATACACAATGAGGGTGTCTATATCCCATTTCCCTCTTGCGCTCTCAAACAGTCTAATCTAGAATTAAATACTATCTACCTGCATTAACTACTTTAAATTCCTTCTACCTATTAAGGATGAGAGAAAATGGATCAAGGTCCATTTACATTATACAAGTGTGCCCTTTCTTAATGAATTCATTTAATATTGCACAACAACTTCAAGGAAATTTCAAAATTTGTGTTGGTGCTTTCTCAGCTGTCCTCTAGCTTCCACGCTAGCTCGCTTGATGTTGGCGATGCTCCTGCATCATACTCCCTCACCTGAAAAATTTCATTGGCTCCTTTCCATGAGCTCATGCACGGTCTGTCCATGCTTCTGTATCTTCACTTCAGTCTCCTAGCTGGCATCTTCAACTGGATGATTCTTCCATTTGACTAGATACTCTAAGTATTGCTTTTGCTTGGTCCTCTTACTCACTCTTTTATCTAGTATGAACTCCATCTACAGCTTCTCTGCCACTGGCATCTACTTTGTCCACTAGATCACTAGATGCTCATTTCTAGTTCCTACTTCCTCATCTCCACACGGTTACAAATCTGAGATATTGAATATCGAAGAAATTCTAATCCCATTGGGTAATTCAATCTCATAAGCATTCGCCCCAAATTTCTTCAAGACCCTGCATGGTCCGATTTTCTTCATCTTAATCTTATTGTATGTTCTTCTCAGGAACCTTTCTTTCCTCAAATGTGCCAGAATCAAGTCACCAACCTCAAACTGAAGTTGTCTTTTGTGTTGATCCGCTCTACACTTGTATTCCTGGCTTGAATTTTGTAATCGCTCCTTCACCTACCTATGAAGTTCTTTCATCGCATCTATGAAATCTTTTGCACTAGCACTCCTCGTCGTACTCTGTTCTGAATCTCTCAGCTCAGAAATACCTCTCAGTTGCATGCCATAAACAACCTGAAATGGACTCTTCCATGTGCTTCTGTTAACTTAGTCATTATATGCAAACTCTGCCTCTGGTAATATGTTGTCCCACTGTCTGTGGTGTTCTATTACCAAGCTCCTCAAAAAGTCTCCCAGACTTTTGTTCACCACTTTTGTCTATCCATCCATCTGAGGATGCTAAGCTGAACTAAATGACAAGTTAGTTCCCAGCTTCTTCTATAAGGTCCTCCAAAAATGCCCTATGAATTTCGTATCTTGATCCAAAACTATACTCCTTGGCAACCCATGAAGTCAAATGACCTCTTTGAAAAATAGATTCGCAATGTGAGTTGCATCACTGGTTTTCTAACATGAAATGAAGTGTGCCATCTTGGAAAATCTATCCACCACCACAAAGATTGAATCACAACATCTTTTTGTTCTTGGCAACCCCAATACAAAATCCATGCTGATTGCATCCCACGACCTCTCTGGTATGGCCAATGGTTGATAAAACCCCACATTCTGTCTTCCTCCCTTTGAATGCTGGCAAATTCTGCATCTGTCCACAAATCTCTTGACTTTTTCTCACATTCCCAGCCAAAAATATGACTCATTCAGTTTTGCGAACATCTTGTGGTGACGAAAGTGTCCTGCCAATCCTCCACTCTGTTTCTCCTTCAGCAAATTCTCCCTCACGGAGCATTTTGGAATACACAGTTGATTGCCTCTAAACAATAATCCTTCCTGGATCATATACTTCATCCATTGGATTTTATCCATGAGAATTGGATTCTTAGCTACTTCATACACCTCTTTAAAATCTAGGTCATAAGCGTACATGTTCCTGAGATCATCAAAACCTAATGTTTTGACTTTGAACTCTTGAAACAACAAACACTTTCTGCTCAAAGCATCAACAAATTTGTTAGCAGTACCAAAAATATGTTTAACCACAAAAGTGAAATTCTTTACATACTCAACCCATTTGACATGTTTCTAATTCAACTTCTTCTATTGAGTCAGAAATTGCAATTCATGATTATCATTGTACAAGAAAAACTCCTTCGGGATCAAGTAATGTCTCCATTTCTTCAATGCTTAGATGATAGCATATAACTCCTTATCATAAGTGGAGTAATTCACTTTCGCCTCATTCATCTTCTCACTAAAGTATGCTATCGACATGTCTTCTTGACTCAAGACTGCCCCGATTGCGAATCCACTTGCATCGCATTTCACCTGAAATGTTTTCTGGAAATCTGGCAACACCAAAATTGGTTGTTCCGTAATCTTCCTCTTTAACATGTTAAAACTTTTCTCAACCTCTTATTTCTAGTGAAAATATTTGTGTCTTTTCTTCACTATGTCCATCATCGCTGCACTAATTCCACTAAAATTCCTGATGAATTTTTGGTAGAAACTAGCCAATCCATGAAAAATTCTCACCTCAAATATATTCTTCGGTGATGGCCAATTTTTGATTACCTCCACCTTATCTGGATCCATCCTCAACTAATTTTCCGAAATAACAAACCCCAAGTAAATGAGCTCTATCTTCATGAACAAGGATTTCTTCATGTTTATCAATAGCTTCTTCTGCTGCAATTTCTGCATCACTGTAGCCAAATGCTTCAGGTGCTCTACCACTGTCTTACTGTAAACCAGTATGTCATCGAAATACACAATGAAAAATTTTCCGATGAACTCCTTCAGGACTTCATTCATCAACCTCATGAAGGTACTCAGTGCATTTGTTAATCCAAATAGCATAACAAGCCATTCATACAACCCTTGGTTTGTTTTGAATGCTTTCTTCCATTCATCACCTTCTCTCAAGCGAATTTGGTGATAACCGATTTTCAAATCAATCTTTGAAAAATATTTTTCTCCACTCAAGCAATCCATCAGATCATCCATCCTCAGCAATGGAAATCTGTACCTGATGGTTATCTTGTTGATCGCCTTTGAGTCAGTACACATCCTCTAGCCTCTGTATTTCTTCGGACTAAGTACTATTGGAACAACACATGGACTCAAGATTTCTCTGACCAAACCCTTGTCCAACAACCCATGGACTTGCCTTTTAACTTCTTCATTTTCTTGCGGCGTCAACCTGTACGCAGCTTTGTTTGGAAAACTGGCTCCTGGTATGAGATCAATATGATGACTCACACTTCTAATTGGTGGAAATGAAGGAGGTAATTCATCCACTACTATGTCAGTGAACTCTTCCATCAATTCCTGAACTTCTTCAGGTAAATCATTTACCCCGGTGCTAGTCAAAACAATTCTCGATTTTTTGACCACAATGAATTGTGGATCCTCCTTCTTCTTAACCTCAGTAAGAAGTTCCTTCCCACTCATGAGAATTACTATGTTTATTACTTCTAGTTTCACCTCCTTATCCTTGATTGGAAGCAACATGTGTGTCCTCCCATTCTTCTCCAGGGTGTATGTGTTCATTCTCCCATCATGAATCACATTCCTGTCATATTGCCATCGTCTACCCAACAATATATGACAAACATCCATACAAATGAAATCACATAGGATCTTATCATTATATCCTCCTATCTTGAACTCAACTAAACATTGTTTAGTGACAGTCACCTGATGTCCTTTTTGTAGCCATGAAACTCTATATGGGCTTGGATGATCAGTCATCTCCATCTCCAGCTTCTCTACCATCTCTATAGAAATGAGATTATCCATGCTACCACTGTCTACAATGACCTTGCATACCCTATCCTTGGTCTTGCAAGAATTACTGAAAAGTCTACTTCTCTAGACTGAACTCTCCACCACCTTCTCGGGTGTCAAAAGGACTTTTCGCATCATCAATGATCTTCCACCTTTAGTGTCTTCTGCCTCGACATCCTGCCTCTGTGCCTCGATGATGTGAGCTTCTCCTCCTTCTCTCTTCTTGTATGGACACTCATAATACTTATGCCCATTCTTTCCACATGTGAAGCATGTTACTACTCCACCTCTTCCTCTTCCTCTACCTCTAGTACGAGGAAAAGTGTTATTGTCAGCATAATCTCCTTTCTTCTCATTATGTTGTCCTCACTATTTAGCGTATTACTACCCTCGCTGTGAGGTTCCACCTCTCTCAGTTTGAGTTTGATGTTTCTTCCATTCCTCTTTGGGCTTTTGATATTTATCCTGGGAAACTGACTTGCCTCTGGGATGACTTCTGCCTCAACCCCTCTGACTCTGCTTTCGGTTCAACTTCTCTTCTGCATTCAGAGCCATCTAGTAAGCATCTTCCACCGTTCATATGGTTACCATGCTCATCTCATCCTAGATATCATATCTCAGGCCATTCATGTATCTGACAACTTTTTCATCATCACTCTCCTGATGACCTGCCCTGATGTTCAGTTTGTAGAATTCCCGAGTGTATTCTTTCACTGTCATCATCTTCTATCTCAGGTTCTGCATCCTCCTGAATAGAGTAATTTGATAGTCTCTGGGGATGAATTTTGCCTTCAGCTTCGCGATCATTCTATCCTAGCTCTTGATCTTCTGCATGCCATTGTAGCATTTGTTATCTTGTAGTTCATCCCACCACAATGTTGCATGTCCCTTCAATCTAGTGATAGCATGATTGACTTTCTTGTCTTCTTCGACATCTTCATAGTCAAAGTATGTGTCTAGAGATCTAATCTAATCTAGTAGCTCCTCTGCATCCAAGTTTCCCTCATAAAATACAATGTCCATCTTTACTCTTGTGCCCATCCTGGCAATAGCTCTAATCAAACGCTCATTTGATGCATCTTCGGCTACAACTTCTTCTTCATGTTCAGCCTCAATCTCACTTTTGAAATCACTAAGATCCCCAGCACTGACTGTGCATCTTTGCGTTGTCTCCATATCTTCGAGTCTGTCTCATAGATCACACATCTCTCTCTCCATAGCTGGATCTGTCATCTGCCTGCCTCTTCTTCGTGGCATCTCCCTATGCTCTAGTGGATTGGGTGTTTGCATGTCCCTTCTCCTTGGCGACATGGTGAATTATCTTTTCTTTGCTACAGAAAGAAAAGAACCTTTCTGCGCTCTGATACCACTTGATGCACATGCCCTCTACCTCTCAACCCGTAGGTCGAGTAGTTTGTGTGCTCACGGGATCTTTATCTTTCCCATGGCCCGAAGAACTCTATCTGGTTCTTCTATTTCCCTATCAGGAAATCTGCACCTGCAATAATCCTTGTGGGATCACCTCTTTGCACTTAGGAGATCAGAATTCATGAAATCATGAATCCAATGGTCGAGCGTAGGTCTCTTGAATCCTTGAAACCTGACAACTAGTCAACGCTAACCTTTTCCTATCGGGATCTTCTCTATCATGATTTCGGCACTCACGATGTCAACCAAATTGTTTTTCCGACTCCCGAGTATCGATATGTCGAAACCCCAACACACGCACGAGTTTGACTTTTCAATGCCTTCACTTCATCGACATTTCGGAGTTCGCAATATCATGAATCCTGATGTGATTGTTTTGAGACTTCTCACCACGAAACTCCGATATGGTGTGCCACCTGTCCACTCGTCGACTCCGCTGTGGCCCACACAAATCTTCTTGACTGTCACGATATCACGTATCATGATTTAACGATTCCTGATGCAGTGTTTGTGAGACTTTAACCCACAAAAACCCGATATACGAATCCACGCGTAAATATGACAGTCCTTGTGGCTCAGATCTACATTCCTACCCCTCCTGAGCTTGAACCCTGTGGGAATACTCATGGTATCTCCCCTTCTTCTCTATGAGATATAATGACTCACGGGACTTCGCAAATTCTCCTCAAGTAATTCCGACCGTCCGCTTCCTCCTTGGGGATTCTCTATGAATGGCCAAGTGTTCCTCCACAAACTTGTCCACCTGTAGTGCGAACTTATGACACCTTCTTGAATCTTCCAGTCGCAACTTCCCTACACTGTCCTTCAATAGTTTCAAAGGCCTTATCCTTCCTAATATTTTCCCAACTCTGAATCTTTCAGAGAACCTTGCACGCACTCCTTGCGGCAACCCTCAGACACTCCCAGTGTTGAATCCTTCAACCCTATGCACACCTGCAGCAACATTCTTTTGATACCTTGCTCAGATTTGCAACTTTGAGACTTAGCTTCGCTCGGCCTACACACTCCTTGCATGACTCATGTGCCCACTATACTTTTTAGAAAATGAGAACAAAAGTAAAACTATCTGAGCTTTAGAGACGCAACCCTGAATTCTTGTCGACGCACTCCTTGCGGACACTTCAACTGTACTCCTTTCATGAAATTCTTGCTCAGATAGAGAAACAATTGAAAATCATTCCACTCTTCCTTTTAGACTTCAAAATCAAACACGAAATCATATACACAACATATAAAGCAAATGTATAACAGGAAGCAAACATTCCTAAGCATATCATTCAACATCAATACACAGAGAACAACACAAAACCATTAATTTGAGTCAATCTCTTTCTATTAATCCAAATATCTGTACATGGGTGTTATTACACATCTCTCTGCATGCTCTTGCTCCAATGATTCATCTAGCTTCAATAATGTTACAAAACACAATGAGGGTGTCTATATCTTGTTTTCCTCTTGCACTCTCAAACAGTCTAATCTAGAATTAAATTCTATCTACCTGCATTAACTACTTTAAATGCCTTCTACCTACTAAGGATGAGAGAAAATGGCTCAAGGTCCATTTACATTATACAAGTGTTCCATTTCTTAATGAATTCATTTAAGATTGCCCAACAACTTCAACGAAATTTCAAAATTTGTGTTGGTGCTTGCCCAACTATCCTCTGGCTTTCATGTTGGCTCTCTTGATGTTGGTGATGCTCCTGCATCATACTCCCTCACTTGAAAATTTTCATGGGCTCCTATCCATGAGCTCACGCACGGTCTTTTCATGCTTCTGTATCTCTACTTCGGTCTCCCAGCTGGCATCTTCAACTAGATGGTTCTTCCATTTGACCAGATACTCAAAGTATTGCTTTCGCCTGGTCCTCTTACTCACTCTTTTATCTAGTATGCACTCCATTTGCAACTTCTCTACCACTGGCATCTGCTTTGTCCACTAGATCATTGTCTCCTCATTTCTAGTTCCTGCTTCCTCAGCTCAACATGGGTACAAATCTGAGATATTGAATATCGGAGAAATTTCGATCCCATCGGGTAATTCAATCTCATAATCATTCGCACCAAATTTCTTCAAGACCCTGCATGGTCCGATTTTCTTCATCTTCATCTTATTGTATGTTCCTCTCAGTAACCTTTCTTTCCTCAAATGTGCCAGAATCAATTCACCAACCTCAATCTGAAGTTGACTTTTGTGTTGATCTGCTCTGTGCTTGTATTCCTAGCTTTAATTATGTAATCGCTCTTTCGCCTTCCTGTGAAGTTCTTTCATCACCTCTGTGAAATCATCTGCACTAGCACTCCTAGTCGTAGTCTGTTATGAATCTCTCATCTCAAAAATTCCTCTCGGCTGCATGCCATAAACAACCTGAAATGGACTCTGCCTTGTGCTTCTGTTAACTGAGTCATTATATGAAAACTCAGCCTGTGGTAATATGTTGTCCCATTGGATGTGGTGTTCTATTACCAAGCTCCTCAGCAAGTCTCCCAGACTTTTGTTCACCACTTCTGTCTATCCATCCATCTGAGGATGATAAGCTGAACTAAATGACAAGTTAGTTCCTAGCTTCTTCCATAAGGTCCTCCAAAAATTCCCTATGAATTTCATATCTTGATCCGAAACTATACTCCTTGGCAACCCATGAAGTCGAATGACCTCTTTGAAAAACAGATTCGCAATGTGAGTTGCGTCACTGGTTTTCTGACATGGAATGAAGTGTGCCATCTTGAAAAATCTATCCACCACCACAAAGATTGAATCACAACCTCTTTGTGTTCTTGGAAACCCCAATACAAAATCCATGTTGATTGCATCCCAGGACCTCTCTGGTATGGGCAATGGTTGATAAAACCCTGCATTCTGTCTTCTTCCCTTCGAATGCTGGCAAATTCTACATCTGTCCACAAATATCTTGACATATGCTCACATTCTCAGCCAAAAATATGAATCGTTCAGTTTTGTAAATGTCTTGTCGTGACCAAAGTGTCCTGCCAATCCTCCACTGTGTTTCTCCTTCAGCAAATTCTCCCTCATGGAGCATTTCAGAATACACAGTTGATTTCCTCTGAACAATAATCCTTCCTGGATCATATACTCCATTCATTGGCTTTTATCCCTAACATTTGGATTCTCAGCTGCTTCATATGCCTCTTTAAAATCTGGGTCATCAGTGTACATGTTCTTGAGATCATCAAAACCTAACGTTTTGACTCTGAACTCCTGCAACAACAAACACTTTCTACTCAAAGCATCAAAAATTTTGTTAGAAGTACTAGAAATATGTTTAATCACAAAAGTGAAATTCTGCACATACTCAACCCATTTGACATGTTTCTAATTCAACTTCTTCTGTTGATTCACAAACTGCAATGCATGATTATCACTGTACAAGACAAACTCCAACAGGATCAAGTAATGTCTCCATTTATTCAATGCTTGGATGATAGCATAGAACTCCTTATCATAAGTGGATTACTTCACTTTCACCTCATTCAGCTTCTCGCTGAAGTATACTATTGGACTATCTTCTTGAATCAAGACTACCCTAATTGCAAATCCACTTGCATCACATTTCACCTGAAATGTTTTATGGAAATCTGGCAACACCAGAACTGGTTGTTCCGTAATCTTCCTCTTTAATAGGTTAAAACTTTTCTCAGCCTCTTCTATCCAGTGAAAAGTTTTTTTTCTTTTCTTCACTATGTCCATCATCGCTGCACTAGTTCCACTGAAATTCCTGATGAATCTTTGGTAGAAACTAGCCAATCCATGAAAACTTCTCACCTCAAATATATTCTTCGGTGATGGCCAATTTTTTATTACCTCCACCTTATCTGGATCCATCCTCACTCATTTTCTGAAATAACAAACCCCAAGTAAATGAGCTCTGTCTTCATGAATGAGGATTTCATCATGTTTATCAACAACTTCTCCTGCTGTAATTTCTGCATCACTGTAGCCAAATTCTTCAGGTGCTCTGCCACTGTCTTACTATAAACCAGTATGTCATCCAAATACACAATGACAAATTTTTCGATGAACTCCCTCAGGACTTCATTCACCAACCTCATGAAGGTACTTGGTGCATTTGTTAAGCCAAATGGCATAACAAGCCATTCATACAACCCTTCATTTGTTTTGAATGTTGTCTTCCATTCATCACCTTCTCTCATGCGGATTTGGTGATAACCGCTTTTCAAATCAATCTTTGAAAAATATTTTTCTCCACTCAAGAAATCCATCAGATCATCCATCCTCGGCAATGGAAATCTATACCTGATGGTTATCTTGTTGATCGCCATCGAATCAGTACACATCCTCCAACCTCCATCTTTCTTCGGACTAAGTATTGTTGGAACAACACATAGACTCAATCTTTCTCTGACCAAACACTTGTCCAACAACCCTTGGACTTGCCTTTTAACTTCTTCATTTTCTTGTGGCATCAACCTGTACATGGCTTTGTTTCAAAAACTGGCTCCTGGTATGAGATCAATATGATGACTCACACTTCAAATTGGTGGCAACGAATGAGGTAATTTGTCCACTACTATGTCAGTGAACTCTTCCAGCAGTTCCTGAACTTCTTCGGGTAAATCATTTACACTGGTGCTAGTCAGAACAATTCTTGGTTTTCTGACCACAATGAACTGTGGATCCTCCTTCTTCTTAACCTTAGTAAGAAGTTCCTTCCCACTCATGAGAAGTATTGTGTTTCTTACTTCTAGTTTCACCTCCTTATCCTTGATTGGAAGCAACATGTGTGTCCTCCCATTCTTCTCCAGGGTGTATGTCTTCATTCTCCCATCATGAATCACATTCCTGTCATATTGCCATGGTCTACCCAAAAATAGATGACAAACATCCATAGGAATGACATCACATAATATCTTATCATTATATCCTCCTATCTTGAACTCAACTAAACATTTCTTAGTGACAGTTACCTAATGTCATTTTTGTAGCCACGAAACTCTATATGAGCTTGGATGATCAGTCGTCTCTAGCTCCAGCTTCTCTACCATCTCTGTAGAAACAAGATTATCCATGCTACCACTGTCTACAATGACCTTGCATACCCTGTCCTTGGTCTTGCAAGCAGTACTAAAAAGTCTGGTCCTCTGGACTGAACTCTCCACCACCTTCTCGGGTGTCAAAAGGAATTTTTGCATCATCAATGATCTTTTGCCTTCAGTGTATTTTGCCTCAACATCCTGCCTCTGTGCCTCGGTGATGTGAGCTTCTCCTCCTTTTTTCTTCTTGTCTGTACACTCATAAGACTGATGCCCATTCTTTCCACATGTGAAGCATGTTACTACTCCACCTCTTTCTCTTCCTCTATCTCTAGTACAAGGAAAAGTGTTATTGTCAACATAATCTCCTTTCTTCTCATTATGTTGTCCTCATTGTTCAGTGTATTGTTTCCCTCGCTATAAGGTTCCACCTCTCTCAGTTCAAGTTTGAGGTTTCTTCCATTCCTCTTTGGGCTTCTGATATTTATCCTAGGCAACTGACTTGCCTCTGGGCTGACTTTATCCTCGGCCCCTCTGACTCTGCTTTCAGCTCATCTTCTCTTCTGCTTTAAGAGCCATCTGGTAAGCATCTTCCACTGTTCATATGGTTACCATGCTCATCTCATTCTGGATATCATATCTCAGGCCATTCATGTGTCTGGAAAATTTTTCATCATCGCTCTCCTGATGACCTGCCCTAATGTCCAGTTTGTAGAATTCCTCAGTGTATTATTTCACTGTCATCAAATTCTGTCTCAGATTATGCATCCTCCTGAACAGAGTAATTTGATAGTCTCTGGGGATGAATTTTTCCTTCGGCTTTGCGATCATTCTATCCCATCTCTTGATCTTTTTCTTTCCCTTGTAGCATCTGTCAGCTTGTAGTTCATCCCACCACAATGTTGCATGTCCCTTCAATCTAGTGACAGCATGCTTGACTTTATTGTCTTCTTCGACATCTTCATAGTCGAAGTATGTGTCTAGAGCTCAAATCAAATCTAGTAGCTCCTCTATATCCAAGTTTCTCTCATAAATTGGAACGTCCATCTTTGCTCTTGCGCCCATCCTGGTAATAGCTCTGATCAAACATTCATTTGATGCATCTTCAGCTACAACTTCTTCTTCACGTTCAGCCTCAATCTCACTTTCAGAATCACTAAGATCCCTAGCACTTACTGGGCGTCTTTGCGTTGTCTCCATATCTTCGAGTTTGGCTCGTAGATCACGCATCTCTCTCTCCATAGCTGGATCTGTCATCTACCTACCTCTTCTTTATGGAATCTCCCTATCCTTTGGTGGATTGGGTGTTTGCATGTCCCTTCTCCTTAGTAGCATGGTGACTTCTCTTTTCTCTGCTATAGAAAGAAAAGAACCTTTTTGCGCTAAGATACCACTTGATGCACATGCCCGCTACCTCTCAACCCGCAGGTCGGGCGGCCCGCCTACTCACATGATCTTTCTCTTCCCCACAGCCCAAAGAACTCTAGTTGGTTCTTCTATTTCCCTATTGGGAAATCTGCACCCACAACAATCCTCGTGGGGTCCCCTCTTTTCACTTAGGAGATCGAAATTTGTGACTTCTCGAATCCAATGGTCGAGCATAGGTCTCTTGAATCCCCAAAATTCTATAACCAGTCAACGTAAACGTTTTCCTATTCGGATCTTCTCTATCATGGTTTTGGCACTCGCGATGTCAACCGACTTGTTTTTTCGACTCTTGAGTCCTGATATGCCGAAACCCCAACACACACGTGAGTTTGGATTTTCAATGCCTTCACTTCATCGACATTTCCAAGTTCTCAATATTGTGAATCGTGATGCAATTGTTTTGAGACTTCTTGCCATGAAACTGCAATATGGTGTGCCACTTGTCCACTCACCAACTTCGTTGTGTCCCACACGAATCTTCTTGACTGTCGGGATATCACGTATCATGATTTCGCAATTTTTGATGCAGTGTTTGCAGGACTTCAACTCATGAAAACCCGATATATGAACCCACGTGTAAATTCGACGATCCTTGTGGCTCAGATCTATGGTCCTACCCATCGGCTTGAACCCTGTGGGAATACTCATGGTATCTCCACTGCTTCTCTATGAGATCTAACGACTCACGGGACTTCGCAAATTCTCCTCAAGGAATTTCGACCATCCACTTTCTCCTTAGCGATTCTCTGTGAATGGCCAAGTGTTCCTCCACAAACTTGTCCACCCGCGGCGCAAACTTATGACACCTTCTTGAATCTTCCAGTCTCACTTTCCTTGCGTTTTCCTTCAACAATTTCAAAGGCCTTATCCTTCCTGATCTTTTCCCAACTCTGAATAATTTTAGAGAACCTTGCACGCACTCCTTGCGGAAACCCTCATACACTCCCAGTGTTGAATCCTTCGACCCTACACACACCTGCAGCAATAGTCTTTTGATACCTTGCTCAGATTCACAACTCTGAGACTTAGCCTCACTCGGACTGCACACTCCTTGCACGGCTCATGTGCCCACTATACTTTTGAGGAAATCAGAAAAAAAGTAAAACTATCTGAGCTTCAGAGACGCAACCTTGAATTCTTGTTGACGCACTCCTTGCGGACACTTCAACTGCACTCCTTGCATAGAATTCTTTCTCAGATAGAGAAACAATTGAAACTCATTCCACTCTTCCTTTCAGACTGCAAACTCAAACATGAAATCATATACACAACATATAAAGAAAATGTATAACAAGAATCAAACATTCTTGAGCATATCATTCAACATCAATACACAGAGAACAACACAAAACTATGAATTTGATTCAATCTCTTTCTATTAATCCAAATATCTGTACATGGGTATTCTTACACAACTCTCTACATGTTCTTGCTCCAATGCTTCATCTAACTTCAATAATGTTACAATACACAATGAGGGTGTCTATATCCCGTTTCCCTCTTGTGCTCTCAAATAGTCTAATCTAGAATTAAATTCTATCTACCTGCATTAACTACTTTAAATGCCTTCTACCTACTAAGGANNATTCTATCTACCTGCATTAACTACTTTAAATGCCTTCTACCTACTAAGGACAAGAGAAAATGGCTCACGGTCTGTTTACATTATACAAGTGGGCCCTTTCTTAATGACTTCATTTAATATTGCGCAACAACTTCAAGGAAATTTCAAAATTTGTGCTGGCGCTTGCCCAGCTGTCCTCTGGCTTCCGCGCTAGCTCGCTTGATGTTGGCGATGCTCCTGCATCACACATAAATACTGGTTTTATGTGATGTAGATGATACATTGATGATATAATGATTAGATAATGTTGATTAAGTTTATGTTTATATATTATGGTTAGAAGTTGTAAAAGTGATCAAACTAATTCACCCCCCCCATCTGAGTATTCCAACAATCGATATTAGAGAAGGTTCCTTTAAGGAAACAATTTAACCACTAGAAGGTAGATCATGGATTATAGTATGAATGGAGCACAAATGTTCAATGGTCAGAAGGGTCTGAAGTATGAATTATGGAGTTGCAGGATGAGGTATTTTTAGAGGAACAAGGATATGATGTTTGGAACTTAGTGGTTACATGATATAATTCTACAAAGAAAAAAAGATTGTATCCATGAAGAAATTTAAAATGAGCAAAAGAATATCAATGGATTTTATCTTGGAAGGATTGCATGATTCAATAAAGGACAAAGTGGGAAAATGTTCATAAGCTAAAGAGCTCCAGGATAAGCTACATAATGTATGTTCTTCTCCCATTATAGAGTCATAGATTGTTGAAGATTATGTAGGTACAGAACAAGAGGCAAGATGCTCATCATGTCAGAAAGATTTGGAAGAAGAAGAGTTTGTAGTCAACAAAAGTGAGTTATTTTTCTTTACTTGTGAAGAGAGTGGACATCTTGAATTTGAATTCCCTTATATGAATAATGAAAGTGATGAGACATAAAATTCCAATGAAATAGAAGACAACCCTGAAAAAAATCATGAAGCAAAATTCATTCAACGAGAAAGAGAACTTGAAGATGAAATAATCAAATTGAAGATCCAACTTGAAGAAGCAAATAAAATATAAGAAGTCATGAGGAATCAGATGTTGAAGAAAGAAGAATATCAAAACACCAAATCTAGAGAATTCGAGCAGATGATCATGATGTTAAAGAGTCATCTAGAAGAAGAAAGAAGGACTGAAGAAACTCTCGAGGATCAGAAGCAATGTTTGGAAACAAAAATAGCAACATAGAAGGAAGAAGAAAAAAAGAGAGATAATATATTGACAGATCATCTTAAATAAATAATTTATGAATTAAATAATCTTGAAGTAGAATTTGGTCAAGAAGAAAGAACACTTTAAAAATAAATTTTCTCCTTGAAAATAAAAATTGAAGAAGAAAAGAGCATAGAAGAAGTCATTAAGAGTTATATGATGAAGAAATAAGAAGAGGTTGAGAAGATTGAATAAGAAGTTGTCACATTGAAATTTAAAATCATCAAGCTTAAGAGTGATGCATCCACCTCATCAGTATAAAATATTGAAGAGAATCCATCTAGGTCACTAGAAAACAAGAATGAAGAAAAGAGTAAGAGTGATGCATAAGTACTCAAAGGAAGGAATCATGGTCAGCAAGAATCAAAGAAGAAAAATTATACTAGAAACACATCTTCAATAAGACCTACCATATTAAGGAAAAAAAGAAGCTTCAACCATGATGAAGAGATCCATAGAAGAGAATATCATGATCAACCAAGAAAGGAATTCAGAAGGACCAGAAAAAAAAAAGAATATTAGTCACTCCTAGTTGTGTAAATTTATTTTATGATCATTTCTTTTATTGTACTAACTTTGGACATAAGGTTGCAGATTGCAGGGCTTATGAAAGAAATGTTCAGACAATAAAATCTTATGTGGCAACAAATGACATTCAATGTTACAAGTGCCATAACTATGGACACATAGCTTGTGACTGTAGAAGCATGATGGATACTTCTCTAACAAAGAACACTAATATCATATATAATAAGTTTTGGAAAATAAAACAAGAATAGGAAAAGGAAGATCAGATGAATGAAGGACACCAAGAAGTCATACTCTTAGGATTGGAAATAGTACAAGATAAATAAAAATCTATAGGGAAAAACAAATATGTCATGTGTGTTATAGGATAAATCAGTGAATGTGGACATAAACTAATCTCCCTAGATCCACTTGGATCTAGAACAAAACAAGCAAGACATGATGCTTTCCATGGTTTCTACCATTGAATTTATCACCAAAGAAGGAATGTATGACATACCTTTATATATCTCTTCCCTATATCTCTGTTGTCCATGATTCACTCTGGTTCTCTTGTGAGATCATATGTGTAATGACACAAACCAACCAAAGTGGAAGCACCAATTGTAGATTCAATGGAAACCTAAACATGTGATCAAGGAGTCATGTAATAAAACACTAATGATTTTATGGGAAAGAAACATGATGTTGTATCATATTAAGTAAAAGTGGAAGATACAACCAAAGTGCCTTGATGTCACAAGTTCCCTTTCGGTGGTCCTTTGTTCCAACACACACATACACTTTCTTCTAATTTGCATGAAGATAATCCACAAAGATTGATGGACAAATTGAGGCCCCAAGCATCAATTGTATCAGGATTCTTTACACAGTATTCAACTTATTCTTTTCTCAATCTTGCTTAACTGTGCTTAACCTTTTCCATGAGAATCCCATTATTATATAGGAGAAGTTGCAGTGGTTAAAGGGATGAGGATGATCCCACTAGATCAGAGAAGTTAGTAGGATTGTAACCATACAGACACCACCTCACATTCCAGAAGATTCCCCTTCTAGAAACTTCTTGAACCTCTTTCCTCTTTTGGATTTCAAACACCGCCATGCCCTACCTATATAGCATCCTACAGAAATCCCGAAGGCCAAATATAGAGAAGCCTACATAAATCTTTGATTTTCGCACTGTACACTATGGGTAGCCTGCAATGTCCTTCTAAAAAGTAGTCTCGCAGAGGAGGAAAACAATCACTTTTCTTAGGCAAAAGATGATTTTGAGGGATTGATTACATGCTTGTAAATTCATCATTAGGGTGACCCAAATAATGTGTAACATAATTCCCCCCAAAGTATGAGGTCGGAACTGGTGATGACCGAAATACTTTTTAAAATATGTGTGTGTGTCGGGAAAAAAGAACACACCAATCGAGAACCTGCAAACAAGCAAGCATCTTTACAATATGATACCATATCTGAAGTAGGAATTCCCATGTTCAGAATACAAGTGATTGAACTCATAAGTGTAAGTCATGACCACTAATAGTACACTATGGATCCATGTCATCAAAATGTTACATAGCCACAAAAATTACACTATGGATCTATGTATGAGAAAAATTCAAATGCAACCATAACCATAAGACATACAAAGTGGATCTATGTGTCAACACAAATCATCAATATTCCATTGCAGCCTAGACCATGGATGATGATATCTAGGGTCTTCAAATCGTTGTCCGTAAGTATGAATCTAGCCATGTGATTACAGGTGTCGAAGCCAAACATGGTCAGAAACCGCTTGATTACTGATTATTTATGAAAACCATTAAGAAGTGTGAGGGAAATCACCATTGATGTCAATGAATCCCAAGGTACTGGAGTACAATCCAATGAATATGAATGAATGAGATGATGTTGAAAATTTGATGGAATCTTTTGATTAGGGACCAATGATGTGAATCCACTGTCAAGAGCGAAGAAACTTTCCATTAGGGCATTCAGGCTCTAAGGTACTAAATTATTTCTATGTCTCATCCCTAGATAATGTGTTGAAGTCGATAGGAAAAGACTCATCATAGGAGGGCCTTGATGTTTCCCCCTTCAATGAGACAAAATAAGTAACATATTTAGGATAGAGTGAAACATGAATATGATTTGAAGCTGATAGAGGGAAAGCCGGCATGGTAGGAATTAACAATTTCATATGGTTGACTCAAGAGAGGGCTTATTTGGACTACTCTTGAACATATGTATGACACGATGAAAGTCTTGGCATCATTGACTCAAAGATGACCCAAGATGTAAACTTGTAGAAAGTTAGATGAGAGACAAATGGATTTCCCAACCCAGATTAAAATGACGAAAGGGGGTGCCATGTTCAAGAGAGACTAGTACTACCACTAACACAGATGGAGAGAAACATTTATTTCCCAAATTTTCCCTCACCATTTCTCGAGAGTACCTATTTATTTTTACACAAGATTGAGGAGGATAACATATGCCTGTAATGTAAGCTCATCCTTCGGACGAGTCCCTCAGAGTATTTTTAATGAACCCTAGGAAGGAGTGGTTCGGTCCCATGTGGGTATTTCAATTTTTTATAATGAGTCCAAAGATAGAAAACTCAGGGGTTTTTCATTTTTATAGAGTCTGAAAAATACTTAAAGAGAACTCTCTCAGTTCCTTTTTCATAAAACAGTTTGGCAGGACCGACAAAGTGATAAACTATCGCCCATCGAATGTTTTATTCAAATACTTTTACCAATGTGAACAAAACAAGGTCACTCAACAATCTTTTTGTTTTTATGGAGTGTGAAAAGAGCTTAAATGATACACCATGTGTGTCTCTTTTCATGTTACCAAGATGAGTACGAAAGGATGACAAAATTATACTCGGTTGCATTCTCATAAATTTTCAAGCACGAGAATGAATGAAGAGTGAACTCGAGCTTTTACTAAAAAACCCTAAAAGGTATCGATATGCATAACGAAGAGAAAACAAATTATGAAACAAATATCCATACTCTGTTAATTAGGACTCTAGTATTCTTCCTCCAAGAAACCAGTCACTCACGAGACTATTAGTTTTGAGGGTTTATAACCAAACACATTCATGTAATATAAAATATTATGAAAAAAGGTAAAAATGAAATAAATATGAGTAAGAGCTCCTTTTTACCATTTCATTTGTATTCGGTCAAGAACTTGTCTAAAAACCCCCTTTTCATCCCTTAATTTGGTGTTTGATTGCAAGGAGCACAAGCGATCAATCAACAAAGGGTTTCCATGAAAACAGTAAGTTCGTCATCTTCTTCCTTTTCAATGGTTTAAAATTTGTTTTTGGTGGTCAAAAATGATTTTTTTTTGGGTGATTTTTGGGTTGGTAGGCGTGTGCTGGGGCCACCACAAGTGGCCAATATCAGGCCCTGCGTAAATCAAGGATTTATACAAGTTCCCAATGGCTCGCCTACAAAAATCCTCCACTATAACTGAAGCTTAGTTGTGGCAGCCGAAAACTAAAAAAGAAAAGCAGGTGTTGAACCAAAAGGAATCCCAAAAGGGCTGCATAAAGGTGCTAATTGTCCTCTCTTACTTCCATGCAAGTGTTTGATTGCAAAAATGTTGGAATGGAGAGAATGTGAGCATGAAAATGATGACTCTATGGCTTTGAATGATCTAAGAACCATTGATGCTCTTCAACAATGTGGCCTATTGAATTTTTTCGAGATCCAGGGCATGAGAGCCCAATGGAGACTATTAGAGTACTTGGTCCATATCTGGGATGCAGAACAACAAGTATTTCATGTGGGTGTTGATGTCCTTTCCTTGGACATTGAGGATATTTACTTTCTGACAGGGTTATTCCATCATGGGGCATGTGTGACTCTGACAGGGGATCGAGGTTGTGGCTTGCCGATGAGCGAGTATATCCGTTGGCACTGTGAACCTAACATCGAAAGGTGCAAAGGTAAAGTGGCTATATGAGGTGTGCGAACTCTCAGAACCATCCTCTTTACCATTGCACATATGGAAGGAAGCACGTAACCACACATGGCGCTCCAGAGTTATTTTTCATATGCCATTGAATGTCTTGAACCTCAAGTATTCAATTGGTGTGATGGTGTGCTCCATAGTATGAAGACACAAATCACTAAAAGTAAGAGAGGAGACCTAAAGAAGTTCAGGTATGGGTCCATTTTGGTGTCTTTCTTCCTAGAAAGAGTCCCTCATTTGTGGTTAAAGGTAGATTGGGGAATACTAGCCCCACGAGACCTAAGAATGAAACAGTGGTGTGACCTTATGGCTCTGCATGTAGCGAGACCTATTATCAAGTATAATGATGCATTTTTTGACTGGTTAAGGCCCCAAATATTGATGATTGATGATTATGTGTATGTCGGTCTAGATTTTCAGGGTGATCTTGACTCGGCTCTCCCCAAGGGATTTCAGTGGGGAGATCTAGGTAAGAAAGACATTTTGTTCTTTATAGTGTTTTGTGGTTTTTAGGATATTAGATGTATTTTTTTTTTATGATCTAAAGACTAGTTAGATACTTTGGACTATGCAAATGTAGGGATGCATCGAACTTCGGGCACATCTCCAATTCAGAGGCGAGGAGAGGCACGTGTGGTAGCAGGGTGGGATGCCGATGATTTTGAGGCGATGGAGCGGAACTTAGAAGGCTTGATGGAAGGCATTTATAATATGTCGATTGAGGAGGTATTGAGGCATTATCAATGCCATACTATAGGTGTGTCTGGCTCACTTAGTCAGTTACATCGCAGGGTAGCACAAGCAATAGTATGCTATAACGAGAGACATCCATGATGCTATTTTGTAGGAGCCATGGGCTCTGTATTTTGATATTTTGGTCCTTGGATGGAAAAAACTTTTTTTGTAAAACATTTTCATTATATATATACATGAGGCTTCTATCAACTTACTCTGCTTTTATATACAATGTGTAATGTGTGATTGGATTTATAAATGTCCCAAATGTCTGTCTAACACATAATTAGCTAGAGCATCAGTTAATGTATTTAGACATGTAAGAATGTGTTGATATTCAATATAATCAAAATAACATTCCAAGACGCGAATTCGTAGATATACCCACAACAGTGTAAGAATTTGGATAGTGTAGACATTACTTAACTAGAGCACTACTAGATGTGAATCAAGTCGTACAACGAAGTGAAAAATCCCAAGTGAGATAGCATTGGTCAATAATTCAATGACTGTGCTATATTTTGTGATATTATTGGTTGCACGACTGAGGTAAACACCTTGTAAACTGATAATTTCATTGGTGGGTGCATAGATTTCTCAAGCATCAGAAGCTAGGTTCTGAGTACTATGACTAGCACCATCGGCAAAGCCAATATAGGGCAGAGGAGATGTCGACATATGGAAACCAATCGCAATGCAAGGTAAGTAGTTGGGGGTCAAAACCAAATAATGAAAAACAAAAAAAAGTAACACACAAGAGTATGGTATAGTACAAGTACAAGAACTCATGCAGAGACAGTCTAAGCATAGTACTTCTTCAAGTAAATCTCATTTATGGGTTCACTCAAAGGAATGCCATCATAATATACTAACTCGTAAGCTCCCTTCTCTAACACTTGTTTGACTATATATGGACCATGCCATATAGCTTTGAATTTTTGGACTCCTAGTAGATCATGATCTTGCTCCTAGAGGAGAACTAGATCTCCCTTAGAGAAAACATGTGGCTTGACATGCTTGTCATATTGGGATTTTACACGTTTCTTCTGGGTTTCAATAAATAGGGTGGTATCACGATGGGTCTCATCTAATTGCATAAGATACAATAGATGTTCCTCTTCGACAGAGGTGTTTGGGAGAAGTTTGACGACTAGCTTCAAAGATGGTATTTCACATTCAATCGAGAGAACGACTTCAATACTATAGGCTAGTTGAAAGGGGGTAAATCCTATAGCAGAGTTCACAGACATCTGATAGACCCATAATGTCGAAAATAACATCATGTGCTAAGTGGTCTTATGGATTCCTATTATCCGATGAAGCATAGTGATAAGGACTTTATTTATTGCTTCAACTTGGTCATTGGCCTGTGGATAATAGGGGGTTGATTTTTCATGCCAAAGACCCAACTTGTTGGTAAGTTTAGACATCATAAAGTTTTGAAAATGGCTACCGTGATCAGTAATGATAGCTTGTGGGATCCCGAATCGAGTAATAATATGATTAAATATCAAAAGGGTTGCAGTTTTTCCAGTATTGTCGAAAGTAGGCATCACCTCGGCCCATTTCATGAAATAATCCATAGCTACGATAATGTATCCATGCCCCTTGATCGAGTGAGGGTTACATGTCCTGAAATAGATACCCCATTTTGTGAAAGATCTGACGAAAACTACACTATGTAAGGGACTAGGATGCGATATTATCTTGTTGCTATATGTTTGGTAAGCATGGCATTTTTGGACAGCAGTAATATAGTCTTTGAATAAAGAAGGCCAAAAATACCCTACTCATAAGATATTTTGGGTAGTAGCATACCCAGACATGCGACCACCACATGCTCTAGAGTGGGATTCATTCAAATCTTTCTCAGCTTCATCATAAGTGAGACATCATCGAAAAAAGGAGTTAACCCTACAATGATAAAGAGTGCCATTGAGGATAATGTAATGATGGGCTTGATAACGTATGCAACGATGGTCAGTGCCAGAAAAATCGGGTCAGAAAGTTTGAGTTTGGAGATAGATAATGATATAACCATACCAAAGGTCATCATAACCGATCAGAAAAAGGGATTCATCAGGTAAATAATCCTCTACTACATTCTCTGTCTCAGTGCAGGGAAGGTCACATATCAGTTCGGCAAACACCAAGGATTTATTAGACTTAGTGTGTTCAAATTCTAAGTCAAACTCCTGGAGAATTACTATCCATTTGGAGTATTTCCCCCCTAGCAATTGGTGTGTAAGAATGTATTGCATGGGGTTGCAATCGGAAATTACAGTGGTCTTGTGTAATAAGATATAGTGACGAAAATGTTGGAGAGCTTGAACAATTGCCAAGGTTAGTTTTTCAACTTGTAAGTATTTGGCTTCGGTAGTCATGAGACTCCCAATCAAATAATAAATGACATGTTCATCGTGTGAATCATATTCTTGGATGAGAACCATGGACATGGTTGATTCCAAAGAAGCTATATAAAGGAGGTAATCTCGACTATAATCGGGTGGGAAAAGTAATGGGGTATGGGTTAAAGTCAGTTTCAAAGCTTCAAAATCTTTGTTGGTAGTGGAATCCCATTTGAACTGAGAAAATTTCTTTAGTAGTCGAATAAATGTGAGTGTTAATTGAGCATAGTTTGGGATGAAATGACGTAAAATGTTTTCGTTCCCTTGCAAACTTTGAAGCTGGTGAAGTGAAGAAGGAGGAGGGAGATTGAGGATCGCCTCGACCTTCAAAGGATCGACCTTGATCCCCTGGCATGACATGATAAAACCTAGAAGTTGGCTTAATTCTACACAAAAAACACATTTGTGTGGGTTTATGAATATACGGTAGAACCGACAACAAAGGAAAATGGCTCAGAGGTGTGCCAAATGGTCACTACAATGCATGGAATGCGCCTGTAGGTCATCTAAATATGGCTTTACAATGTTCTCAATTTCATGAAGAGCATAAGACATGGCACGTTGAAAAGTCACACTGGCGTTATTTAAACTGAAGGGTATTTTTCGGTAGGAAAATGTGCCCCAAGGACAAATAAAAGAGGTTTTGTGTTGATCCACAGGCAAGATGTTGATTTGATTATAGCTAGAGAAACCGTCCATTAAAGAGAAGATTTCACTCCTAGTGAAATCATCGATGATCTGTTCAATGAAGGGGGTGGGAAAGTTGTCCTTAGGACAAGCTTGATTTATATCCCTATAATCGACGCAGACAAGGATCGTAACTTGTTTCTTGTTAACTGGAATGAGATTGGATACCCAATCAGTTAAAGGCATGGGATAAATAAATCCAGCTTTAAGAAGTTTTTCGAATTGAATCTTAATAGTAGCTGCTTTACGGTGGTGGACCAGATGAAGTCTCTGGCAGATGGGTCTATTGTTGGGTATGTTTTAATTTTGTGGACAACAATATCAGGGTCAATAACTGGCATTTCTTCATAGCTCCAAGTGAATATGTCATGAAACTCTTGGAAAAGTGATATATAGGCGACAACCTCATTAGTAGAGAAAGAAGCTCCGACATGAACATTTTCAACAACTCTAGTTTTAATGGATATGTCGAGGGGGATAGTGGGTGAAATATTACTTAAGTTCCCTTCATGCAACACAAAGTGTGATGACTTGGGAACAGAGAAATTGACAACAATGGTCTATGAGGTCAATATCTATTGGTAACTCTCGATGGTGTGTTGTTCGAAGAAGAGAATGGAATGATGATGTCCATCATCCCAAGGGGTGTCTTCCATTGACATAACTGAAAAAATCATCTCATCTATAGGAAAAATAACATGGAACAGGTCAGGAGTTGAATCATTGAGAGACGGGGTGAAAGGGGTTGCAAATTGAATGGATTGATAGGAGGATTCAACTGGACTAAGGAATTTGGTTTTCGTAGTGAGGATAATCACCAGGTTCGGGTATTACCCATGGGTCGGAAGATGGGTGAGTTTGTGAACCGAGGTGGAAATCATGTTGATCAAGGGAAAAAAATGAGGTGGAACATCGGGAGGTGGGATCAGGAATGTGCCCATTAGAGTGGAATCTTAAAGTAGGCCCACACCAACGTTCTCATACCTAGGAGGTGTCTTCATGATAAAAGGGACGTTGCTAGGATGGGTGTCAGAGTTGAAAAAGGCTAGTTGTTCGACAATGATGACCTTTCCTTGATGTGGAAAACGTAAAACATGGAAAAGTGTAGAAACAATGGAGCGCATCACATCAATCAAGCTATGTCCAAGTAAGAGGTTATAATAGAGAGGTGCATCAAAGACGTCAACTTCAACATTGACTGATTTTCCTTCCAAACTAATAGAGAACGAAGGAAGTACACTATAGGGTTTAAAGCCAAATCCATTGAAGTATTTAAGTGTTTTATGTTATTTAGTAGGAGGAGGAAAGCCGATGGATTTCCAATAGGCAATAGACATTACACACATGGAGGGGCCCTCATCAATAACAGTCCTACAGATGTTCCTGTCGAAGACAACAACTTGTATTTGGAATGCTAGTTGAGGGGGGAGTCTCAGAATGTGATCTTCGAGGTCAAAAATTATCAAATTTGTATCCATAGGATCAATTCCACCGATAGCCTTTAGCATTGCCTTATCTTGAGTAGGGAAAATTTGAAGGAATTCAAGAAATGACATCGCAGAAGGTGCTTGCGCCAAATATTCTACAATACTGTAGTTCTGGGTAGCACATGCATGAGGGTTGAAGGCATAATTTTGAACAACACCCTTTGGGGGAGGGTGAAGAACTTTATCGAGACTCTGTCATTCGAGATGAAGAGGACCATTGGAAGGTGAAGTTGAAGGAGGTTGTTGAACCAATGAAGGTGGTATATTGTCAACCTTCTCTTTTGAGGAAGAATAATCTTTGGCTCGATTGGTCAGTATAGCATCATTCTTTCTGGAATTACCAGTACACATGAGTAAATAATAAGTAGTGGAGGGAGAGCTTTGGTCATGGATGAAAAATTGGGCCTACTATTGAGAAGGGAAAGGTTGAGACAAAATGACAGGTGTGGGAGGTTTTGTGGTCCCTTAGAGGAACTTAGTAACCTCGGCCTGTCTTGGAAAAACTTTTGTATAGTGATTGTCACCATAGATAAGGCAAGGGTGTCTGGATTTGCACTTATCCTTATCATTAGAAGGTTGGGTTTTGTCTCTCTTAGACTGCAGGTTATTTTTATCCTCCTTATTCTTACCCTTCCTTTTTTTAGACTTGTTCTTTCTGGTAGGTGTAGATTGAACATAGTTAACCTCAGAGGTTTTGTCAGTGGGAGGAGTAGGAGACATATCATTTTGAACATTAGAAGAATTAGACTTGGGGTTGGTGGGAGAGGCTTGCATATTTTGAGGTTGATCGTGGAAAGTGCCAATCACACGATCAGCCGCATGAGAAGTAGCAGGGGTAGTTGAAATAGTGGTAGTAGAAGGGCGAGGTGCATCAGGGAGTAAGTCATAAAGAGTACCCGTTTGTGAATAAACAAGGTCAAGTTATTGATCATGACTGATAGCCTACTCTTTAGTGACAACTCCACCCATGGAAATATCATGAGAGATCTCATTTACGAATGATTTCGTGAACCACTCTGCCAATAACTGATCTGGAAGACCAAGTTTGATCAAATGTCATCTTCGTCTCCACTCATGAATGTGATTAGAGATCTGAGTGGCCTTAGTTTGTTTGAAGGAACTCAGGATCTCAGTTACCATTTCATAACAGATAAGTAATTGGTAGTGTGTAAGGAAATCCATTGCTAGGGTATTAAAGTCAGTGAAGAAACCTCATGTTAGTTCTATATACCACTTTTCATCCAAACCCGTGAGAGTTCATTGGAAGAGTCGTAACCGAATGGAATCATCCATCAAAGATTTGGATGAAAAACAAAGGTGGAAATTCATGACATGGTTGTTTGGGTCATCTCCCGATTTACCTTCAAATTTTGGAATCTCGGATGGTAATTTGGCCAGAATAACGGGCCAGTGGGGAGAATGTAGGATAAGATCATTCAAGATTCTAGGCAAATTAGATAGATACAAAGTGGATAAAAAAGGTAATTATCTATTCAGCAGAGGATACTGGTGACTTTTAGGAGAGATTCCCATCAGTATACCAGTAGGACCATAAGCAATTTGTATGTGAGGCGAAGTTCCTAACAGATTCGGACGTGTGTGCGGAGGCATGCAGTGTTGGAAGGTTTACAGTTGGGAGTAAGCTTGTCATTGATGGAAAGAACAACGATGAAAAAGATTATCATGATCAACAAAACAGTGATAATGGAAGAGTAAACTCCATTTTAGAATTTTGGATACCGAGAGTTGAAGTGTCAAAACACTTCACCACCGAAGTGGCGAAATCGCGAAGTGGGGAAATCGTGAAGTGGAGTTGAAGTGTCGAAACAATTCACCACAGAAGTGGAAAAATGTGAAATGGCGAAATGATCCTAGCCATTGGATCAAGGTGTGATATGGGCCATCAGATCTAGGAGATGAATATCGTATACCACGTCAGAAAGGATGGTCATGGACCATTGGATCAAGAGGACGTGTGGCGAAAGATCAGAGATAGTCAAAGACTCCATTTCATAGTTTCGGAGTTTCATGAATTGTGACTTGCAGTGACGAGAATCTCCATCTAAGGATCAGCGAGATGCAAGATCATGAAAATATTAGGACCATGAGATCATGAAGAACGAGGACCATTGATCTGAGCTCCATCTCGGAGTCTCACCTATCATGACTTGGAATGAAGAGAATATCCATCTAAGGATCAGGGAGATGCAAGATCACGAAAAGATCAGGACCATCAGATCACCAAGAATGAGGACCATTGATATAAGCTCCATCTCGGAGTCTCGCCTATCATGACTTGGAGTGATGAGAATCTCCATATAAGGAATAGCGAGATGTGAGATCATGAAAAGATCAGGACTGTCAGATCACCAAGAACGTGGACCGTTGATTTGAGCTCCATCTCAAAGCTTCGCCTATCGTGACTTGGAGTGACGAGAACCTTCCTCTTAGGAACAATGATATGATAAATCACAATTTAATCACAACCAACATATCAAGGTGTAATATGGACCATTGATCTGACTCCATTTAGGAGTTTCATGAATCGCGACTTGGAGAGGCAAGAAACATAACCAAAAGAAAACTGAAATCATGATATGAGAAATTGCGATATGATCTAAGTTGTTGAATCAATATCAAATATGAACTGTTGAATCATAGGACAAGTGGCAAGCAATTAGAATTTCGCTAACTTGGAGTCAACGGAGCATGTTGTGGAAACTCATGAAATATGAAGAACCTTTTGGCACAGCCTATGGTCACTGCCGATGGTCACAAGAAGGGAAGGAGTCAGTTCAGATAAGCTCCATTTCAGGGTTTTGGGGATCGCGACTTGGAGAGTCGAGATGCCTCATCTCCAGATTCATGAAATGCGAAATCACAAAAGCGCTTTATGCATAAGCCTGTGGTCACATCCATTGGGAACATTTATGGAAGATGGAGGAAGAAGCTAGAGGTGCTAAGCTTCATCATAGGGATCGAGAAATGTCGAATTATGAAATGGCGAAATAGGCACAAGATTCTTTATTCTTAATCCAATGGTTTAGGTGAAGTTGAACAAGATCGAAGGGATACTTTTGTGATTCTCAGTGTAACAGATAAAACAAATGATGGTTTCTACTAGAGGACTCGAAGACACTTCGAGGTGATTCACAGAGGAGATGAAGATTCTCTAGGAATATTCAAGAGGGATGAAGATGCTCATGGAGGTGATTGACAACTGGATGAGCATTGAAGCTTGTAACTGGAACAGAGAAGGTGAGCTTGACTGTAACAGAGAAGACGAAGAGTCTCAACTACCAGAGAGGTTGAGGAATCTCAACATGACATCCAGTGATGTTGAACACGTGGGAAAACCACCAGAGAAACTGAAGGGTTACCATGATGATCAGACAGAGAAATCGACATGTGGAGGAGATGAATGTGGTGTGAGCAGGCATAGTGATTGCACACATTGCATGCACAAGTAGCATAGAAGCTATAAGTACATGATACAAAGAAGAGTTGTGGTTGTTGTTGGTGTAGCTGTGATTGTCATTGTTGAAGGTGATTCATGCATGAAGAAGGAGGGGAGTGCAGTAGCTGAATTGAACAGAAAAGGAACTGTGCAGTGAATGGACATGGTGCACAGAGCATAAAAGGTAGAAGAACAGACAACACAATTCATGTGTGCAGGAAGGCAATGAGGCAGACAGAGCAACGAAATGAAGCAGAATAGTGATGAGTTTGGTAAGCCATTGTTGAACATTATATCAGTGTAATGAATTTCAATAGAAAATATTTATAAAATAGGGTGGTAGGGAGGTGCTAGGGAGGACTGTTTCTCTTAAAGGTTCAAGTGGGTTCTTGAACATAGGGAGTTGGTGCTTCCTTCTAGTTGGTGCT